>VYXG01007015.1:0-166960 GCA_013397235.1 Lanius ludovicianus
CCTGTCACCCCAGGACAATGAAGAATGGAACCTTGTACTTGAATCGATGGAAAGGGTGAAGGGGTCTCAACGCCAAATTTGTAAGAGAGCTAGAATAAAAAGAACACGCTGTACAGAAATAGAAAATAATTAATGGAAAATTAATTATTGTCAGGAATGTTTGCCATCATTCTTCATGGAAGGAAGAAATATCATCTGTGGGCAGGGGTGAAGGGAAGTTCTACATTAAATAAAATATCTAACATTTGCCACGTAAGATTTAACGGCGATGATACCGACTGGAGGATGCTAGGTGATATTATCTCCAACACATAATCTCACCATGTCTTGTGGACAGAAAAACACCAGTTGATGTGAGACGTGCAGAGAGGTTTACTGAAACAAGTCTAGGAGAAAATGTAGGCAACCCAAGAAATACCAGCATTATCTTTAAGAGGTTAACCTTAATGTGTTCCTTGTGATGACAGTGGCTGCACCACATGCTGGCTCTAGCTCTCTCCTTGCTTTGGACAATCTCCTCAAGTAGAGTGAGCAGTATTTATTACTATATCCCTGTGACCTTGGCCACCCTAGCCACATTTGTAGTTGCTCCAGGATGGCAGTGAGCTGAGGGCAGTCACTTTGTGATGTCCTGCAGGGATCTCTTACTGAACATGCTGAAGAACCCTTCCCTGGAAATGCCTCCAGTTCTGCCACTCTTTGCCCTGTTATTCTCACAATATTGAAATCCCTCACCTCGAGCTCAAAGCAGTGGATGCTGCTGCTCCTCCAAAAATTGCCCAAATAAAACCTAAAGCATGCAGAGCAGAACACGCAGTAATTAAGAAACACTTAATGGTGTTCAAAAATATCTGTCAAATTGTTTCAATTTTTAATTGTGAGTTATGCAACTATAAAACTTTCTCTTTTACTGCTCCCTAAAACAAGCAATCCCTTTTTCTCCTTTATACAATCAATATTCAGGTTTTAATCCCTCCCCATACGTGCTTTGGGATAAAGAAACAATTGGTCTCTTCTCAGAGGCAATTAAAAACAGGACAGAGGGAAATAGCCTCAAGCTGCACCAAGGGAGGTTCAGGTTGGTCATGATGAAGAGTTTCTTCACTGAAAGGGTTGGCAGGCATTGGAAGAGGATGCCTATGGAGGTGGTGGAGTCACCACCACTGGAGGTGTTCAAGAACTGCCTGGACATGGCACTCTGTGCTCTGGTCTGGTTGACAAGACGGGGATCAGTCAAAGGCTGGACTTGGTGATTTTGGAAGTCTTTTCCAACCTCAGTGATTCTCTTCTGACTGCTTGGACACAGATCTCAGGGAAGCAGGCTCTTCCCACAGTCTTGCATGCAAAAAACCCTCCCACCAGCTGAAATCTGCCATAAACATTCCTGGCCTTCCTCTTTCCCCATGTTTAGTTATCGATGCTGCCAAATAATTTCTGCTTTCTGCCCTGCAGGTAGGTGCATGCTTTTGTTGGAGTCTAAGGTGTGAAATTTGCAATATTTATTTTGACCCATTCCAGTTGAAATAAGCTTTAAAGGATGCATGTGGGCCCTTCAGGTTCCTCTCTCTTTTTTCTCATAGAAGATCTGCTAAATCACTGAGTTTCACTAATTTCCACAGAAGGTGAGTAATGTCCTATGTGCGCATTTCTACATTTAGAATATTAATTACTTTTAACAGGCCTAAGCTAAACTACACAAGTAGTTACCACAAATCTAAACAGATCTCTACCTACATAAAAGACCAAAATGAGAAAGGTTTTTGCAACCAAGCTAAGAGGTTTTCTTTATTTTTTTTTTGTTTTCCTTGAGTGATGAAAGAAACCTAAAACAACAAAAGCTTTGAGGAAGGAGGCAAAAATCATGAAGGCTAGTAAGGCCAGAGCAGCCGAGGTGAGAATAGTGGATTTCTGCTGTCTTGAACTAACCCTGCACAGGAGCAGGCCAGATGGGTCACCATGCAGGAAGCACTGTTAGCTCTCTTACAAGCACACACTGCAGCCGACACACTGCCCACAGCAAGGAATGACCCCAGATTTCCTCACTGACTGCAGCCTCCAGCTGGCTTTTCTGCACAGTGAAGCAAAAAGAAAAAGTATAAGCTGTTTCTCCGGCAAGTTGTGAATTTATTCATCACCTCAGTGCTCCCCAGGCGTGGGCAGGACCTTGCCTGTAAAGCAGAGCACGTTTTGGCAGCTCTCAACGGTGGGTGTTTCTGCCAGAACGGCTCTCCGAATACTCTTTGTACCGCCAGATTTCATCAGAACAAAGCCAACACTAATTCAAGGCTAGGTCTCTCTAATGATGTTTTATTATGGGTAAACATTGGGCTAAGCACAGCTGTATTAAGTGGATTTTGGATTCTTTAGTCATAAAGAACCCTTGGGAGCATCTGTCCCTACATTAACATCATGGCGAGTATGGGTTTTCACCCAGTAATTCCTGCAGCAAGCCAATAATTTTTGTTAGGAACTGGAGGATCTCAGGAAAAGCCTTGAGAGCTTTGCAATGTTCCTGAAGCCATCTATTGTCCTGGGAATCTCTGCCTCATTATCACCCATCTGGCTTCCCTCGTGTTGCATGCACAGACCACTCTCACCCTTTCCAGCAGCTCCAGGGGACCCAGGAGGGAGAACAGCTGAAATCTCCATTCATGGTCCTCCTGAAGTTGATAAAGTCTGCTCTCAGGTACTTGTCAGACAAAGGAGCATTATTACTGGTGTTATAGTAGCAGTATTTATAAATTAAGATATTAGCAATACAGTGGATGCACAAATGAAAACCAAAATCCCTGCAGGATTCACAACACAAAAACATAGAAAATGGGAAGTGAAGTAGTAAAGTCAAGTGTTTTATGGGTGTATTTCATCTGCAAGTATCTTCGCACTGGTGTGTCCAGGGCAGGGAAGGGAGCTGGGAAGGGGCTGGAGCCCCAGGAGCGGCTGAGGGAGCTGGGAAAGGGGCTCAGCCTGGAGCAAAGGAGGCTCAGGGGGGACCTTGTGGCTCTGCACAAGTCCCTGACAGGAGGGGGCTCAGGGGGGTCGGGCTCTGCTCCCAGGGAACAGGGACAGGAGGAGGGAAATGGCCTCCAGCTGCATCAGGGGAAGATTATATTAAATATTAGGAAAAAATTCTTCACCGAAAGGGTTTTCCAGCCCTGGCAGAGGCCTCCCAGGGCAGTCTCCATCCCTGGAGGGATTTAAGAGCTGTCTGGATGTGGCACTTGGTGTCAAGGGTTAGTGGTAAACGAGGCGGTAGTGCCGCGTTAACGGTGATCTTAGAGGGCTTTTACAACCTTAACAATTCTATGATTAGAAAATTGATGCTTTCATGAAGAATGATTTTTAATTAACAATAGTTTCTTTTCCACAAAGAGCTTTTTAAAATTTATTTTGTACTAGAAGCACTACTAAGAGGCAAATATTTTTTACTAAAGGAGGATTGTCATGAAGGTCTCAGGGGTATATTTTGCTGCCTGCCATCCCATTCTCACCTGAAAGCTGGACTCAACAGCAAGACCACACCTCCCTTAACACTTCACTGTTGGAGATTTCCCAAATGTTCAGCTTCCCTTCAGAAAGAAGAGAAATTATGATATATTACAGAAGGTTTAGCAGTAAACTCCAATCTCCCTGTGGCACAATATTCAAAATATTTTGGGGGCTGAATTCACTTAAAATGAGATGTTAGGTAGAAAATCATAATAAAACTGAAATCTTGCCTCCATACCCCCACCCCCAAAAATTCTTCAGAAAGAAATTTCTGCCCAGAGTTATTTTTCCCACTTCTCAGAAGGAAAGAAAAGCATAAGGAAAGTAGATGCATTTTCCAATAGATACATACTGAGCCTGTGACAAGGTATAAACTCAACATCAACACATCATTCCTAGCACTACACAGATTTCTCTCTGCTGGAAGCAGGAGTACAATTACACATAAGCCTCCAGACAGCTGGCCTGCAGTAGGACTTTTTCAACACTTTGAATTTGAGATGGATGAGAAAAAGAAAAAGCAGCTATGCCACAAACCTGGTGGGAGAAGTTTTGCCTATGGGAGATGATGAATATTCAAATCACAGCTTGCATGAAATGCCATAGCACCTTAGTCAAACAGAGTTTGAAACAAAATTGCTCCTCAGCCATTTTGGGTCTGGTCCACAGTTCAAAATGTTTCAGTTCAAAACAACGAAAATAAAAAGTACAATTTATTTTTTCCTATTTAAAAGAAAATACTTGAGCAAATAATATTTCTTTTTGCAAATTCCTCTCTTTTCCAAAGCCAACATTCAGTGCAATTTGCATTCTCTGTCTTTATCTTCCAGACAAAGATCTTCAGGCATACACAGGTTAAAAAAGGGTTGCCTGATGGAATTCCTCATGTCTTTGATCCTGGATAATTATCTCACATGTGCTCACACTGTCATCTCTTGTCCCACAGTTTATTGAGAAAGACTCACACTAACAAAAATAGCCTGACTAATGTTTTGGGACAAATTCACTTGCTGTATAGAATACTTTGCCTGCTTGTACAGAAGGTGTAAACACTAACAAATCGGCAGTCATGAAATTAATGATGCCTGTAAATTACTGAGGTACTTAACTGCTTCTGCCAAATGTCTCCTGAACAATAAATAAGAAGAAAATTTATTTGGAGATAAGGAAGACCTCATAAATATAGTAAATTAAATTATGGAGCTCAAGCAAGTCTGGAACAAACATATCAGTAGGTCCGTGTGATAAGCAGCAGATGATAAGAGACTTACTCACTCTTTTTGTGGGGTTCCCCAGTTCACAGTGACCGGCATTATTTCCTTTGAGTCACAGATCAGAGCTGGGCTGGAAACACAGTGAAAGTACCCAAACTCATAAAGAAAAAACAACATTATTATCCTGTTCTAGGTGCTTGGCAGGGGTCTAGTGTGGTGTATGAACAGCCCAGAGGTAGCAACCAAAAGCCATGGGCTCATTCAGTGTCACAGATAAAATCTGTCCTGGAGGGGGTAAGTCCCTTCTAGTGACAGGAATAAAAACCCAGCCCTTGGCAACTCCAAAAGCACCTCAGCAAGAGGCAGGAAGTTCCCTGCTGGTACCCACATTCTGCAAATGGAGAAATTAAGACCCCAAGGCCCATTTCCATTTCAACAAATTTCCAGTTGCTCAAACTCTTGTGCCAGGGCTGGGTTCCCCTAAGTCAAGGGGAAAGACAGCCTTTGATGTAACCCCCCTCGTACATCACCCCATTTTGTCTCCAACAGGAGTTCAGTGAAAAAGGTGGGGACCCCAGAAACTGCAACCTGCCACCTCAGAGTTCTTTTTCCCTTGTCCCTGCATCTGTCATTCCTGAGGACCAAATCCTGCTCTGCCTCATTGGGGAAGGAAAGCTGGACACAGGCAATTCTGACAGCCTGGGGAAAGCAGGCTGTTGTGGAAGGAAACTCATATTTCTGGAGATTTGAATTTCTGTTTTTTCCTTCCATGAAGGAATGGAAGAGTGATGTCAAGGGACTTTGGATCCATCCCTTCAAGCACTGTGAAGCCAAGAAGTCCAGCCAAAGCTGCACAATCTTCCCCAAATGCTGCCCCTTCCTAATTCTGCTTCCTAAGTGATTTGCTTACTGTATTTCTGTCTGCCTTCTCCCCACCTGCCACTCAATCAGAGCTAAATGTCAAATGTCTCTGCCATCAGCCATGCCAGGCATGCTATAAAAAGCAGCTGTCTTCCTGACAAACTATGCTCTCTGAAAGTCCTGTCTTCAACTTTTCTGTCGTTTGCAGCCTTCCTTTAATTTTATTTTTAACACTCTGTCGGTCTGTCTCCCTGGGATCGCTCAGTTGCAAGAGTGTCCCAGAGGAGCACGTTCCCCCCCACTACACCCTGCAGGAGCAAAGACAGGCGGGAATACCTAAATCCCAGTGCTCCCAGGGATAAACTGAGCAGTACAATCATCCCATGGTCTGTTCAAACCCTCCTGGAGGGAGCCACTCACAGGGGAATGGTGCTGTGACAGGTCCCGTCACCTCCACACTTCGCACACTTGAGGCATGGCCCAAGGCAGCCTCACACCCTGCTCATCCTCTTGGGCATTGACACCACAAACAGGCAGCACAAGGCAGAGTAAGTTTGGAGTTACCCACAGTAACTTTGGGGACCACTCTTAAGGAGAGCTGAGCAGGGTTTACCAGAGTACAGTCATCTAACCTGGTACCTGCACTGCAATCGTCTCCTGCACATGGGCATGTTCCTCATTTATGCTGAGGCTGGTGGGCAGGCAAATGCTGGGGTTGAAAAACTGAGAGTAACAAAAAGCTGTTGACTTTCTGTCAGAAAATTGCATATTCTGTGCTGTTTACCAGAGAAGTAGCATTGTGGGGATTTATAATGCACCCGCCTATTTCCAAAATTACTTGGTTGAAAAACGGTTTCTTTATAAGAAAAGGGTAGTGTTCCTCCTTCCTTTCCCACTGTAAAAGGTTTCCAGCTGGGAAAACTCAGAATTTCATCTCCTTCAGTGTAAAAGGACACAGCCAGATCTCACCCTGCCTACCAAACACCCCCAGCCTGGACACTGACAGTGCACAAGCTCCTGCAGTTCCAGATCTTTCTGGAATTAATACCCTTCATCCTGGCTCTTGCTGAACCATTAGGAGCTCAGGCAGGAAAGAAAAGTGGGGGGGGTTGGGGTTAAGTTAGTTCAGGATCCCACCACCATTCCTCACTTTTCTTCCTGCAATCACCCAGTCCCATTTTTATCCACACAAAATTGTCACCACTGAGTCCACTTGTGGTGTCTCCAGCAAGACACCACGGCCAGCAACAGTGAATTTTTCAGCAATCATGGCATTTTACCCTTCCTTTGTAAATCTTGCTCGCTTTGAACTTACTTTTTGATTCTGAAAAGGGAGTTTTTCACAGAAAATGACAACTACTTTGTTTATTTGACCACTCATTGGTGCTGCTGAGCAGGAAAGGTATTTTTAGCCTGGCAGCCAGCCTCACAAATAGTCCAGAATTCAGATTTTGTTTCCCCTGTCTCGCTTGTTGCCACCAATAAAAATTTTGCAACCAGAAGTTCTCTCTCAGACTGAAGTGTTACCCACAAGAGACTCCAGCCCTTATTCCCAGGGACACGTCAGCTCTGCAAAACACAGAAATCCTGACTTTGTTTGCACAAAGGAAGATACGACTGAAATACAAAAACATATGTATAACACACAGATTAAATAGGGGTAGCAGCAAAAAAGGAGTTGCTTTTAATTCTTCTGTTACAGGATTAACTCTGTCAAATTTTCAGTGTTTATACGTGTAGCAAAGGTATTGCAATTTCAGGGTGGACCCAAAAGAAAATATTTGATGATGGAGTTTATCTTAAGTACTGTTGAGGCAAGTCCATGCCTGGGTGACATGTTCTCAGAGGATTTCTCTCTGATATGGGATATTAAAAGTACATGTGGAGTCAAGAATATTCACTATATGTTGAGAGTTTGGTGCGCCAGACAGTTGATCTCAGCTGTGTCTTTGCCATGTGCCTTCATCTACACTCTCTTATTCTCTGTTAACTCATGCAATCAGTTGCTGAGGCTTCATTACAAACTAAATTGATTCAGGTAATAATAGACACCCCAACATGGATGCAAAATTAATCTCATTTAGTGCTGAGTCCCTGCCCAAAAGCCTGAGAAAGCTCAGTTCAGCAAAGTCTGTAAGCAGATGCTTAAATTCATTCCCATTAAACACAACACATTAGTGCTTCCCTAAAGATTTTACAGATTTGGGACTCCTGCCTGATTTGTAAGTGGTGAGTGGCTTTGATTTCTCTGTGCCAAAGGAGTTGGAAAGAAATTTAATTTTTATATTGAGAGTATTTCCACCAACAAAAGACAAGTGGTTCTAAGTAGGTCTTTTTTTTCTGTCTATTTAAATTAGATTAAATAAGATTATGGTATTATTAGCATCATTAGGGTTATTATTAGGAAATTACTATTCACAGCACTTTTACTGTCATATTCTACAATAAGAAAAGCACATCTATTAGAATGATTGAACATCAATACATAAGCTCCTAATAATCCAACAGTATCAATGAGTTCATCTTTTAGATTCAATTGCAAAAGTCATCGTTTGCTGGTGATTATCCAATTGTTCATTAGAAGAGATTCTCTGAGACTCAGCAGCTCTCTAATGATGATGCATAGTCATTACATTTCAGTCAACCTATTCCTAGAGCAGTTGTTGGATAACGTTTAGCTGTTGCTATTTTATTGTTATAATTGGCATGTAACAATGACATCATGACCCAGACCATCACATCAGAGTTTTGTCTTGTCACACAACTTTAAACCACAGCAGGGAGATGCTGTTAGTGCTCAAACTGCGATTTTTGGTTCATTTTGTAGATGCTGCATGAAGATGAGATGGTCATTGCAGGAGGAATGTGTTGCTCATTCCTCTGACTGGGGGCTGAACAGTACATCTATATATCACAATATAGTCATATAATATATATATAGTATAAATATATGCTATATATGTTATATAGAATACAGTAACTGTATATATCAGAAGATAAGTAACAGGTCTGCATGTGTTTGCTGTCTACGAACTACTTGTTGAAAAATCTTAGATTTGCAGCTCCCTCTTGATAGGGGGTGTAGTCTGAAGGCGGTTGTAGCCACCATAGGAAAAGTCTGATATGTAAATAGCTAACACTGAGTGTGCACTTATTCTTTGATAGCCTGAACTCTGAAAATAAGATTTCACCTTCCTTATACCACTTGACTCATTCTGTTTTCAAGCAGCACGTCACGGGAGATTATGTCTTTTAGGACAGGGGCTGACAAGGAAAAGAAAGACCTGAAAGGTGCTGAGGGTGGTCTTTCAGACCAGCAATTTTCTGCTCACGCTGAAATCAGTGTCAAGACTTCCTTGGAATTCAGTAGTCATGGAGCTGTTAAAAAATAATTGTCAGTTCACCAGGATATTTCCAAAGTAAGTGGGAATCAATTTTCAGTTATTTTAGGCTTGGTACTTCTACAGCAAATTACACTGATTAAACTTTTGCACCTTTACAAAACTGTAAGCATTCAGATTTTGTGCCTGCACACATCCATTTCATGTACTCACTTTGTCCCTCACTACCCAGGAAGTGACAAGCCACAATAGCAGCCTTGTTCCAAACATCCAGACATTCCAGCTTCAGACAACATATATCTGAAATTGAACCTGGGACCAGATATGAGATATCTCTTTTTTTTCAGTTTAACAACCTCCATTATGTTAACTCAGTGTGAATGCAATAGGGAACCTTAGAAAACACTCTGGTTTTTCCTGCATAAAACTAGTCAGAAATCCAGACTAGTAAAGCTCCAGCAAAGGTGGTTTCCATAGTTGAAGAAAGATGATGATTTTGCACCTGCATCAGAGATTAGGTTTAGCTCCTATGTTCAAATTTCAGTTGTTGTACACATTCAAACTTTGATACCATTCTGAGCAACATCCTTCAGCCAAACCTCCTGTCATCAGTTTAGTTTGGGCTAGAATTTGGATGCAGAGGTCAGGCTGGAGAAGAGACGCCTAGGAGAAGGATTTCAGTACATATTTTCTATGGAACACTTGCCTCTGTGCTTTGCTGAACAGGAATGGCTTTAAACACCGCCATATTCTTTGCTGAGTGGGTGTTGGCTACGTGAGAATGAGAGCAGATAGACAAAGCTAGTTGCAGACCTGAGGGACAAAGAAATGCACAACTTTCTTAAAACCTCTGAACTGCTTCAGAACCTTTCCTTGACATTACTTTTTTCCTATTTGTCCTGCAGGAGTGCTTATGGCATGATGATTTAAGCCAGTAAATATCTCCTGTTCATGCTCCACAGCCACAGGCCAGTGGTGTCCATCCTGTCTTTGCAATCCTTTTATTGCCTATTCTGCCTTTGCAAAGAAATAAGCAATCCATTTTTTTGGAGAAGTGAGACATCCGTTTAGTCTCCATGCATGATAGTGGGTGGCAGACAGACAACATAATCCTGGGGGTCTCTGTGTGTTGCCATTTGCAGCCCCATCACCACTTGCAATGTTCTCCCTGGGATTGGCAGCAGCCTCCTTGGGGCTTGATTCTGAGATGTTTCCAAAGGAAACAACAATGGCACCTGCCATTCAGAGATAGCAGAATCTGCAGCCTCATTTGCTGTGACTGGATATTGCATGCCTGCACAGATCTTTTTCCTCTACTCCAACTCCTTCTTTGGTTCAGTAATGGGTCTTATTCAGGCAGGCAAGAAGCTCTGGTGACCTTCTTAGGGCCTTTGCTATCTCCCAGGAGTTGTGGAGAGGGAGAACCTCTACACTGAGATTTCAGACCCGGCACAATTCTCCTTAGAACCTGCCATTTCTCTGTCTGGAAGCATGATGAAACTCTGTGTGACTTTATGGCTTGTGCATAAAAGAGTGCTCTGGTAAGATGTAGCTTCATACACTGCTTAATTTCTGTGGTGAAGTTTGCCTCTATACTCCTTGGAATATCTCAAACCATCTACAGACAGCTTAGAGATCCCTTGGCTGTGCAGCTCCACGTAAGTCAGTGCCAGCTGTCAGCTGCTCACCAGAGGCAGAAGCAAAGAGATGAAATATAGCTCAGACCCCAGCTATAGTCTTATTTCCCCATCCCAAGAGACAGGGAGCATCCCATCAAGAGAGCAGCTGAGAAAAGAGGCAGAGCCTCTGTGCGAGGTTACTTTTGTCCCTGGGGGGTGGAAAGGGGATACCGGGGGCAGAGCTGGGATAAACAACCAACCAGATCAAAGTCTGGGGTACTTGAGCTTTAAACAAAGGAATATCTCAGAGTCACATGGCCAGGACCCAGGCAGGAACTCAGGGGTACAGTGTAACAGAGTGCTCTGCGTCAGAGACGCTCAACACTGACTTAACACATAAGAAAGCAATTAGGGAGACAGAGGAAGCCAAATATCTCAAGAATAAAGATGAAAAACTGTGGGATCTGGCTAATTCCAGAAGCAACACCATTTAAGCTATTTTTTGATGCCAGTAGTTACAAAAATAGTAACCATGCTCCTCAGCACACAGTGGCTCTCTCAAACTGGCTGTGAACAGCCACATCACTGGCAGCAAAATTGATGCATGTGTCTGGAATAAAAACCCTACAAGGAACAAAAGAGATATCACAAGAAGGCCTCTACTCACCCGTACGCAGGTTCCAGGGTGTGCATGTGAGCTATTCGTGTTGCTCAGGGTGAGACTGCTTTGCTGGGACAATATTCTGGAAAACAGGAAAAGATCCAAGCCATTGACTGCACAAGACCACAGGACGGATGTTGAAAATGACTCAACATCATCTTAGAGAAGTGACAATGGCTTGCCATGGCTCCTCTGCTCCCCGCTGGGAAGAAACAGTGAGAAACGACCAGGGGAAATGTTTGAATGTGGTCACGCAACTGCAGAATGAGGTGACACCTATGCAGGAACAGATTTATATAGTCAAAGATCCTGGATTCCCATCACTAAGCTGTCAGGCAAGCAAAGACCAGTGCCAAGAATAGAGGATAACTGAGATCTGTGTCCAAGCTATGAAGCTGAACCCAATCCAAGATGCCCTACGGCTGTTTAACTAACTAGGAAAACTTAAAACATTCCCCCACAGTCAGACTCAATCTTTTGCACTCATAATACCTCAACAGTTTGTCTTGCCACGATAAAGGCTGTCAAGACACAAATCCACAGTATCTACAAGGAAGTTTTTGAGCCAGTCAGTAATCATTTGTATCCATGCCTTCAAACTCAGCAAGAATATGGGGTGGGAATACATCGTTATAGGCACATTCCAGCTGCAAAATATTAAAATCTTCTACAAACATCATGACCTAACTCACAATTTTGGCAGCTACCATTCTCACAGGGATCATCTGCTTATGACACATTCCTTACTTCATTTAAGAGACATGTTTTCAAACAATTGTCATGTGCAATTTCCTCTGCACCTGATATTTTTCTTGCAGGGATGAGACAACTGCAGCAGCTTGGTGGGATGGGACCCTGACCCTTTGTGTGCCACAGTCACAAAGTCCACATCCTTGAGCAGAGCCAGTGCCTGTGCCAGCAGCTGTGAGGAGAGCAGGGCTGAGAACATTTGTAGACCTGGATACTGCCTTAAGGAGCACTTTTATCTGTTTCTGGCTGGCTTGTGATAATGCCAGTGTTAGTGTGTGTCTGTTAGATAGAATGGCAATGTGAAAAGGTAAAACTGGGGAGGATTGGGAAGACCATGGTCATGCACAGAACGTTTTCTAGCTACCATATTATTAAAGGATGCTAGTCAAAGATGATTGCCATAAAAATTATCAGAGGGATGGAGCAGCTCTCTTAGGAAGACAGGTTGAGAGAGCTGGGGTTGTTCAGCCTGGACTAGAGAATATCTTAAGAGGCTCCAGGAAATCTGGAGAGGAGCCTGGACAAGGGATGGAGGGACAGGACAAGAGGGAATGGCTTCACATTTAAAAAAGGCTGGATTAGATGGGATATTGGGAAGGAATTCCTGGCTGTGAGGGTGATGAGGTTCTGGCACAGGTTACCCAGAGCAGCTGTGGCTGTCCTATCCCTGGAAGTGTCCAAGGCCAGGTTGGACAGGGCTTGGAGCAACATGGGATAGTGGAAGGCGT
Source organism: Lanius ludovicianus (assembly GCA_013397235.1). Lineage (NCBI taxonomy): Eukaryota > Metazoa > Chordata > Aves > Passeriformes > Laniidae > Lanius > Lanius ludovicianus. The sequence continues at coordinate 12,664 of VYXG01007015.1, forward strand.
CCCTGCCCATGGCACAGAGCATGGAATAAGATTATCCTTAAATTCCCTTCCAACACAAACTATTCTATGGTTCTATGCTGAGCCAGTGGGGTCATTAACTGTGAATCACCCCTGCACAATTTCATCTGGAGGTGTCTATCTGCATCCTGAGAGCTACAAAATTTCTATCAGAATAACCTTGGATAGGCTGAGACAATCAATTTTAAACACCAAAACAACAAAGACATTTCTTCAGTAAATTGAAAATAAATTTCTTCCCAACAATAAAAAAAAAACACCAAACCCCCCATCAAATTCCATCTTACATATGCACAAACAGCCTTGTTTGTGCTAACAAGTCTAGTTTCATGCAGCTCCCAGTCAAAAGTGATGTATATATAACTGCTATCACATGTAGCAATTAGAAACACCCTGACATCCTGTTCTTTCCGCTCCTTCCCCTTCTCCAGCATTCAAAATACTTCAGCTTCTAAAAACCTCATATCCCATTCCCCTTCATGTAAGCCCCAACCAAGTTGCCCTCTTCCTTACCTTCTTTAAGTGTTCAAAGGTAATTTTAAAGAACACCTCATTTAGCTTTCATTTTACTGAGATTCAGCCTGCCCATAAATCAGATCTGAAGGGGAATTGGAGAGGGTCTCAGCTAATCAAAGCACCAATCTCTAAAATGTTTAAATATAAATCAAAATAGTTGAAGGCTCTCCAAAGCTTCAATTTTCTTTGAAAGCCCTAGTTCTTATTTTTCCTGTGCTTAGCTCTCAATTTCATCCTCATCCCTTGAAGGTATTTTCTAAGTATTTTTTAGTCATTTTCTCCAAGACATTGAGCTGCCTGGTTCAAGAATTATATTAAATTTTGACCTGTGAGTGAGTTGCTATGCTCCCAAGTAGGAGTGCTTTGTCCAAATTAAGGTTTTAGGGTTCAGCTCCTAAATTGAAGTTTACTAATGACTTTAAGGCTAAAAATGTTCCTAGAATCTATTGAAAACATGACTTTGATCATCCATTCCATATTGCAGTCAGAACTACATGCTCCATATGTCAGAAATGATAAAATGTTTCTGCCTCCCTCTTTTGCTTCAGAAGTCTGGAAGTCTGCTAAATTAATCTGCTTACCTATCTTTATCACATCTTATAGTTCTGGAATGGAATAGGGGCTAGGAAAGTTAAGAATATAAGCTTATTTCTCTCTCTTCCTCTGTCTTCCCTTCCTGTGTTAAAGTTATTGAGAGAAAGGAAAAAAATTACACATTGTAAAAGACAATTTAATCCTTGGGTTTAATCATTCGAGCATGTGAGTTTACCAAGAGTTCTCAGAGAAAAGCAGATCCTTTCATTCTTCCCAATATGTGGGGTATCAGCATGTCATATCAATGTGTTTCATTTTGCTAAAATAACCAGTCTTTCAGACAACTCTGTTTTTACAAGAAAGAATGGCAAATGTGGGGCATAGGAATATTTGGACACTTTTCTGGGTATGTGGTGCACATGCATAATCATCCACAGGGGAATGAGCTTCTGAGTGAAACTGCAATAACTGTTAACAGAAGGTGTACATGGAATTTTTATTTCCTGTATTTACAACAGATACACAAAGGTTATGCAGTTATGTAAATCAGAATTTAAGAATATGTCTTGAAACATACTATATTGATATCTCTTCTGCCTAGGATAGCTCTTCAGTTATGGGATGACCTCCTCAGATCTCCCTTAGAGATCCCTAAACTAGGGCAGATGAACTTCAATGAAAACATTGAGATATGTGCAAGGGTTGGTAGATTGTCGGGCAAAATTTTCCACCCAACACACATTTTAGCTTACTTTCATTGTGAGACAGATTTCTTTAGATTAGACTTAAACATAATTTTGAAACTATATTAGATTTAGCTGCCTCACACAAGAAATTTTGGGGGATTTTAATCATACGGAGAGTGCACCTTTTACCAACAAAATATTTGATGGATCCTCAGCTTCATGTGAACAAGGCTGACTCCAAACTCTGATTTGCTCTCATATTAAATATGTAGTTAGAACAAAAGTCCAGGACACTATTCAGCTGAACGGGCTTGTAATCTCTGAAAGCAACAAATCCCATGTGGGAAAGGAAAAGGGAAAGGAGAAGGGAGAAAAAAAGGAGGAAAAAGGAAGAGAGACAGATATTTCACTCCTGTATCCATTAACATAGTAGAATGGAAAATGCAGGATTTTTGGGCTGACTGAGAATCAACTTTATCTTTAGAAGGTGTTAATTACAAAGATCTCTTTTAATATTTGGCCTGACCTCACAGGTAGCTCTCATTTTTCTCTTTCTACAGAAGGTAAGTTGCAAAATGTTTAATTTCTCAGAAGCTGTCTTCATTCCGTTTGGGGACAGCCTCACAGAAATAATGAAAAACCTCTTTCTAACAAAATGAAGGTTTTTGCGTCACATTCTCTTGGGTTTTTGCATTATTGTCATCCAGTACAAAACCAGAAAAATCAAAACAGAGAATAATCAAATAGACTAGTAATGACTTGCTTAGGTAGCCTTCTGAAACAAAACTTCATTAATATTAAGTAAATTTTGCCAAGTGTTAGCACTTGAGCAAAGCCACTTTCACAGGTGAGACATCATTCAGACTTTTCTAAACAGGTTGAAATGCAAAGGAGAAAGAGAATGCAATTTTTAAACAGTTGGCACAAAACATATACACAGACAATGTGTACATAAGCAAAAAAGTGTTCCTTGAAAATATGGAAAAAAACAGTTGTCCACATTTACAATAATTAGGTCCACAGAAAAGTAATATTAAGGAAAGAAAAATATTGCCAGAAAAGTAGAAGTTTAAAATTTCCAAGGCTGCATTCAGTCTGGAAGGGAGCACATCTTCCTGGGCACACAGGATATTAGCTCCTAAGATGTCCATCATGGCAAGAGGAAGGTGAGAAACTCAAACTACTTTTGGCATCATACCCAGTGACTTTCTGAGCAGAGAGATGTCGGTCAGGACCTGCAGTGTAAGGAATTGGGCTTGATGAATTTCTCTCTGTTGCTCTCGTTTTTCTCCAGGGCTGCTGAAAGCTGTGCCCATCCTAAACCAAACCACCAGGGAGCCACTTGAAATCCCTTCAGAAAACCAAGCGCTGAGGGAAAGGCAGCAAAAATTGGGTCTTTTCATTCAATAAGGAGGAAAAATAATTTCTTTTCTTTCATGTTATGAGCCTGGCTGACAGTTAACCAGACTGCAGGTGTCACTTGCCAGTGGGCAAATATTTTAATACATTACCAATATAAATATTACTAATGAATGACAGATATCAAAACTGTAATTTTCTCAGGACTTTGTAGGATCTAGGTAAACCACAAATCAGACATGGATCTGCTGACAGATAGACAATACAGACCATTGTATTGCACTTACACAAGGACCTGTGGCATGGGAATATATTAATTTTTAATGGAAAATGTTATTCTTTATGGTCAGCTCTTTCAGCAGAATAATTTATCAGGACTGACATCAACCAGATACACTAAGAATTGATGTTAAAGTGAGAGTGGGGAGGGGGACATCTAATATTTACAAATGGCACGGCTTTTAAAATGCCACTACTTAGAATCAAGTGCAATTACAGTGTATTTAAATGAGTATTAAAGTATTTGTATTGCCAGTTTGCAAATTCAGCATCTTGAGAAGCCAGAATGGATTTTCATGTAATTATTGTCATTAACTCCGAGAAGTAAATGCTCAGCAAAGAGTCTGCTTAAAAAAAAAAAAAGGCAAGTGCATAAATGTATAATTAAATGGCATCTTCATGCTTAATTCCTCACGTGATCTTCTAAAATATACACCTCATAACTGCTGAGTATCTTGGTGACACAGGCCAAGCTTCCTTTCTGCACAGTATTAGCATCAGGGAAGCTATGTTTGGGGTCTCAGAAGTTTCTCTTAGGAAGGTGACGTTGAGAAATTTTCTTTCCCTGAAGCCTATTTATCTGCTTTTCATGCTAGGACATTCTTGCCTGCCTTTTTCTACAAGTACTGTGAACAAAAACTTTGCCAAATGTTCTTACTCTCATGACTGTTATTCCGTTTCTACTCTAAATCACAGGTATTGCGTGTTCCACACCAAATCTCAATCAAAATGGTTCATAGATAAAAAGTCATAAAATCACACGAGGGTTTGGAAGCAACCTTAAAGTTCATCCTGTTTCCCCCCCTGCCATGGGCAGGGACACCTTCCACCATCCCAAGGTTTCTCCAAACCCCATCCAACCTGGTCTTGTACATTTCCAGGGCTGGAGTAGCCACAGCTTCTGTGGGCACTCTGTGACAGGCCCTCACCACCCTCACAGCAAAGAATTTCTTTATAATAAATGAGGTATTCCATTTCTTCACTTCTTTTTAAATTTGAATGTGCTTTGGCGAGATGAGTTTTAGAAGCTGATAAATAATAGAGATCAGAAATATCTGGAAGTTCTAGACTGAAAAATGATGCTTCTGTGTTTGACACCATTGACATGTGGTCTCAGTGAGCCCTTCAATCTCTATGATCCATTAGCAAAATGGGCACAGGAGTCCTTATGTTTGCAGAATGTTCTCATCACCCTTCAATGAAAGTTGATGTGAAAGTTCAAATCACTGATCAGTTCTGGGAGTAGCATGTGGTACTTGATAAAAGAAAACCTTCAACCTACTGCTTAGAGATCATGAGCCCATGAATGACACAGAATGGTTCTTAAGGCTGGATGGCTTTTAGAGCAAGAAAATTTAGAAGCATATAGGGAGAGCAGGGGTTTTCAGCATTGGCTGAAATACAAAAAGCAAGAAAACAAAAGAAAACGAAGATTATGTTAGCCTTGCTTTAATGAGGATGCAATTAAAGCCCAGAAAGTCTATCAGGAATTTTGTCTCTGCATAAGAAACGTCTCAAGGCAGACACTGAATAGCTACCGGTAACAAACCATATGACATTCATAGTGCTCAGCAGCCCTGAGAGCTGGTCTTGGGTGAACCTGATGAAGTTCAACAAGGCCATGTGCAAGGCTCTGCAGCTGGGTTGAGGCAATCCAAAACACACAGGCTGGACAGAGAATGGATCGAGAGAATCTCTGAGATGAAGGACTTGGTAATGCTGATGGATGAGAAGCTCAATATGATCTTTCAATGTGCACTGGCAGTCCATAAACCACATGAGGGAGGGAAATGGAGAAGGAATTTGGAAAGTGCATGGAGTGATAGTACAAGGGGAAATGACAAGAGGAAACACCATCAGGGGACAGAGTTAGATTGATATTATGATATTAGGAAGAAATTCTTCCCTATGACGGTGGTGAGGCCCTGGCACAGGGTGCCCAGAGAAGCTGTGGCTGCCCTAACCCTGGAAGTGTCCAAGACCAGGTTGGATGGAGCTTGGAGACACCTGGTGTAGTGGAAGATGTCCCTGACTATGGTAGAGAGCTTGGAACTGAATTATCTTTAGAGACCCCTTCCCCTTTAAAAATCCCTACCAGCCCAAACCATTCCATGACTGTATCATTTTATGATTCATCTCTCTTTTACAGATTGCCAGTATTTGCTCTACATAGAAATAATTATTTTTTCTTGCTAAGTAATGGTGACTTTAGAAAATAGCCTGATCAGGGAACTGCTTTCACCAGGCTTTCAATCATAGTCTCAGTGCTTGCCCCATTGTCTTACGAGGAATATCTTTTTCTCTTGATTGCCACAAGCAGGTCCTTGTTCCGCCTGGATGTAGTACCTTCTCTCAAACAGATCCCTGAACCTCATTTCAACTGCTACAAGAGCAATTTCAAACTTAGAAATGTCAGTGTCTAGCACAGGGCTTTGTTTTATAAACATTCCTTTGTTAATGAAATTGGAAAAGTTCAGAGGAGGAATTTTCCATGAGTAATTCCTCATGTAAGCACTACTTAAAAGTCCCTTTACTCAAATTCGCTTTGACAGCTGCTTTAGAAATAATAATAATAATAATAATAATAATAATAATAAAATCTTAGCCTTATTTCTTTATCAACAGAATGAACATCTGCAAGTTCAAGCACTAGAACCCAAATTTCTGTGTATTCATCCAACATGATCCTCTCTGTTACCTCGTGGCTGGAGCATACCCACCCAGATAGGGAATAAGACCCAGGCTGGAGAGCACTGCTTTCAGAGGACAGTAAGGAAACTCTGATGCCATTAGCCAAAGGGAAACACCACTTTGTGGTATCTGTGTATTTCCCAAACCCTTCAAAACCTTTTTTCTTTCCTTACTGCCGTCCACAAGCTGATTCCACCTACTGCCTCTTATCTCGGAGACAGATTGCCATTTTGGGGAAAAGGGGCTGGAACTTCATGGTATGTTTCTAGAGCACCCTGTGAAATGGTGATGGGATCTCCAGGGATTTCTGAAGTACAGATAATTAATCTGACAGACTACTCTGTGGAGGGGCTGTCAATCAGGAGCGAGCTATTCACATCCCCTCTGTCAGGCTCCCATCACTCCATGGAGCTGTCTCCAGATTTTCAGCAGCTAGAGCAGAGGGGAGAGGAAACAGCCACAGCCAGGTGGTGCAGCCTGGGCCAGCTCCCTGCACAAGCAAAAGAGGCAGTTCCCCAGGGCAGGTTATTGCTGCAGGAGGGCAGGAGGAAAATGAGAGACAGGAAGTAAAAGTTGATATGGCTCTGCACGTTTTGCACATATGAACCCTCCAGTGTAAGGTGGCAACCTACATTGCAGCTCCAGCCTGCATCTCCCACATTCCCCAGAGCTTTTCCACCCCAACTCGTGTCAAACTCTCCTGTCCTGCCTTTGTCATTCTCCTGATAGGGGTGGCCTGAGACAAACACTCACCCAGATTTAGAGGAGCTTAGGGACTGATGAAGCTGACCCTCTGATTTTAGGTTCAGAGCCTGAAGCCATTGAGGACATACAGTGAAGCACCAGAGCTGTTGTTACCTACAGATCTGAGCTGCCCCTCTGAACGGTGTAAACTCCATCATGGACCACAAAAACAGGAATTGTGTGAAAAGAAATAGGATAAGTAAATGTGCACAGACAGCACAAGAACCAGTGGGTGAAGAAGCCTGAGGAATAGCCCTGTACACCATCTCCATCAAAAACAGTGTTCTGATTGAACCAGCAATGTTCAAACTGGATGATGAAAAACTGTGAATCATGCAAAAAAACAGTGCTCATTTCACTGCCCTGCAGTTGTAACATAAAGGCTTTCCAAGAGATAAATATTCCTATTGTGATGAGTGATCTTTAAGTCTGCATCTACTTCCCTCCCTTAAAAAAGGAAGTGATGGAGTGCTGTTAGCATTGCCTTGTGCCCCTTTGATTTCAGCACTATAAATATTTCCCTTGTCATTGGTGCTGGCCACAACAAGGACTGGTTAAAAAAAACACTCTTAAAATCAAAAGAGCGGAAATTATAAGGAGTAAGTTTGGCCTTTGCAGTGCACTCAGGACACATGGAGCTTTGAGGCCCAGCTTCTAGGAAGAGTGGCCTGTTGAAAATCAAAACAGTGATGTTTTTATCACCTCTCTGTCTTGAATTAGTAAAGAGAGACAAGAAGAGAAAAATCTAACTAGGCTTTGAGTGGACATTGTCTTGAGATAATATATTCAAACTTTGTGATAGAATTATGGAATGGTTTGGGATGGAAGGGACCTTAAAGATCATTCACTTCCACACCTCCCATGGGGAGGGGCAGCTTCCACTGTCCCAGGCTGCTCCAAACCCTGTTCATCCTGGCCTTGAACACTTCCAGGGGTGGGACATCCAAAGTCTTCCACCATTCCTTCAGGTAAGAAAGAGGACATGTGAGTGGGAAAATGAGCTTGCATCATTGATGCTTCTTTCTTATATAAAGAGAGAAAATGGATGGATTTTTTAAAATAGCTTATTTTTTAAATTTTTATTATGTCTAGTCTAAAGCACTCTCTGACTACAGACAGACTACTAAAATGTAAGATAAGAAAAAGAAAAGTATCTGAAGGGGGAACTTTTGTTAAGTGTTTACAGAACACCAGTGCTTAACCTTTGGTCTTCAGAAAACCTGTCTTAAAATTTAAATATTGGCACTTGAATTGATTCACACAGTCTTTGTGAAACAGCTCAAAGAGTATTCACTGAAAGTCTCAGCAAGGACAAGCAGTGAAATACTAGAATTGAAAATGTGAAAGCCTATTGTTGAGGTTCTGTTTGTCAAAAGGATGCACAACAAGAATTTAGACAACTTGTAAGAGGAAGAGGGACAATTGCTGAAAAACCCTTGTAGGTTACTGCTACACACTCCTTCTCCTATATATCATAAATAATGCAGAGGAGAGAAGCCAAGAGACATCCCTTTCTATCTTATGCCTTCATAGGACAGAAAAGAGTGTAAAGATTTCCATAAATAGCCATTTTCTGCCTTACAAGCTGCCTGCGGGGAATGTTTCTTCCCTGGTTTCCAAAGAAAACAAGGACTTATATGATCCAACTTATGTGTGTATCATCTCATCTCTTCGTGTCCCCCTGACAACTTTTGAACCTGTTTCAACAAAATTTGTTAGAACTGTACATGTTTCGTGAAAATTTACAGCCTGGGGGAAGACAGGGACTTGATTAGTTGCACCAGACAGAGTAAGAGAGGCTCCAGTTACCCTGTATCAGAGTGTGGAGAATCTGTGTTGGGTGGAGACATATTATTCATATCACAGCTATGGGAAAATCTTAAATTGGCACCCTCGTTTAACCAGAAAGTTCAAACCTGAGACATAAATCCACAAGAAACATGGTTTTGTTAATTCTGCTGCTCATAGAACAGCTTGTTCCCACTTACATCGTCAGTTGAAGTTATTAGCAAAGATGACACTTCTTCCATTAAAACTGTAGTTTCCAAAAATCATCAGCTTTTGACAGAAAAAAAAAAAAAAGCTTTTTAGAGACTTTTTAGACCATTGACTCTTCTGGACCATCTATGCAAAGAAAGTGTTTACAAAAGCATATGTGTGTTTCATTGTGCTGAAATATGGGTGGTGAGCATGAGCATTTGGGTCAGCAATCCACAGCTCCTCTGAGTGCAGGCTGGATATGTTGTACACAAGGAAAGGCACCAAAGTGTCTGTCTTGGTGTTGACTTGGGGAAATCTTTTTAAAGCACAGCAGAAAGGAACAACTTTGTGGTCACCTCCTGGGGATGGACCTGCCATACCCTCACAGTGGATCCAGCAACAGGGCCCTTTATCCCATGGGGCCCTGGTGCTTCTGAAAGATTTTTTACACCTAGACAAGTTGTTGGTGTGTCGCACTCTAAATACATTCCCCTTTTGTTTACTGATCTCCTGTAAAGCCTTTGACTCCCTCCCCCACAACACCTTTCTCTCTAAATTGGGATAGATGTGACAGGAGAACTGTTAGATGGATTAGGAACTGGTTGGATGGAGGCATCCAGAGGGTTGTGGTCAGTGGTTCAGAGTGGACATCAGGGACAGGTGGTGTCCCTCAGGGCTCCATATGGGCACCAGGATTATTGAACATCTTCATTAATGACACAAAGGGATCAAGGGCACCCTCAGCAAATTTGCAGATGACACCAGGCTGAGAGGTGCAGTTGACACACCTGGAGGATGAGATGACATCCAGAGGGACCTGGACAGGCTGGAGAAGTGGCCCATGGAACCTCTGAGGTTTAACAAGGCCAGGTGCTGGAGCTGCACCTGGGTCAGGGTAACAACCCCTGGGATCAGTCCAGGCTGGGCTGAGCAGCTGCAGCAGCCCTGGGAGAAGGACCTGGGGGTGCTGTGGGTGAGAGCTGGAGCTGTCCCAGCCCTGAGCCCCCCGTGCCCTGGGCTGAGCCCCAGCGTGGGCAGCAGGGCAGGGGGGATTCTGCCCCTGTGCCCCGCTCAGGTGAGACCCCACCTGCAGAGCTGCCCCAGCCCTGGGCTCCAACAGCACAAGGACCTGGAGCTGCTGCAGCCAGTGCAGAGGAGGCCCCGGAGCTGCTCCAGGGCTGGAGCAGCTCTGCTGGGAGGAAAGGCTGAGAGAATTGGGATTGTTCTCTTTGGAGAAGAGGCAGCTTTGGTGTGACCTAATTGAGGCCCTTAATACCTGAAGCGAATGACAAAGAGATGGAGAAAGATTATTTACAAGGGCCTGGAGGGATAGGACAAAGGAGAATGGCTTCCCACTGCCCAGAGGGTAGTGTTAGATAGGATATTGGAAAGAAATTCTTCCCTGTGAGGGTGGAGAGGCCCTGGCACAGGTTGCCCAGAGGAGCTGTGGCTGCCCCATCCCTGGAAATGTCCAAGGCCGGGTTTGATAGGGCTTGGAGCGACCTGGTGTTGTGGGAGATGTCCCTGCCCATGGCAGGGACTTGGAACTGGATGGTCTTTAAGGTCCCTCCAACACAAACCATTCTCTGATGTTATGATCCTATGGTCACTCTTGCTCAATGGCTGTCCAACATTTCCGACTCCTGTATCTCTTTGCTTTAGGAAGACGTGACCAGGAGCCATCCCCAGTTACCAATACACTGCAGGCTGAAGAAGACAGGCTCGGCTCTGCAAGAGGACAAAATCATCCTGTATTTCCCTGGTGAGTTCAGGCTCCCTGAGTGTGTGTGGGGGTGTTTCTTCTTACTTGTGAAAGTCTCTCTTCTGAGTATGCCGTTCACCTCTCTGCTAGGCCAGACGCTTTCATTCAGGCTGGGAACTCATTTAATTTGCAGAGAAGGTGGTTTCTTCCCAGCTACCTTTCAAAGTAGTTTCTCAGCTGTGCAGGGAAGCACAGCCAGTCACACACCTTCACTAGAAGACACCCTGGCAGACACAACACTGGGTGGAGGATCACTGTCATGGGTTTGCAGCACTATGAACACACCCAGGCTATAGTAAGGCTCTCAGTCCACCCTGTAGTTCAGACACCCTCAAGAGTCGCTTTCAGGGTGCTGTGAGGAGCAATTACTTCTCCAGATGAAATCTATTTCGTTCATTGCAGGATATATGGGAAGATGGGGTGGTACAAGAGCTAAATAATTACTAAAAAGCCACCACTTCTCACTGCAGTTACTACTTGGAGAAGGGAGAGTTGTGTGCACACATCGCCTGTGGTAGCAAAGCTTCTGCCTGGGGCTTTCTCTCCTTAGAATCCCAAAATGGTTTGGGTTGGGACATCTTCCACTGTCCCAGGCTGCTCCAAGCCCCGTCCAGCCTGGCCTTGGGCACTGCCAGGGATCCAGGGGCAGCCACAGCTGCTCTGGGCACCCTGTGCCAGGGCCTGCCCACCCTCACAGCCAGCAATTCCTTCCCAGTAGCCCACCTGGCCCTGCCCTCTGGCACTGGGAAGCCATTCCCTGTGTCCTGTCCCTCCAGGCCTTGTCCCCAGTCCCTCTGCAGCTCTCCTGGAGCCCCTTTAGGCCCTGCCAGGGGCTCGCAGCTCTCCCTGGAGCCTTCTCTTGTGCAGGTGAGCACCCCCAGCTGTCCCAGGCTGGCTCCAGAGCAGAGGGGCTCCAGCCCTGGAGCAGCTCCGGGGCCTCCTCTGCACTGGCTGCAGCAGCTCCAGGTCCTTGTGCTGTTGGAGCCCAGGGCTGGGGCAGTTCTGCAGGTGGGGTCTCACCTGAGCGGGGCAGAGGGGCAGAATCCCCCCTGCCCTGCTGCCCACGCTGGGGATCAACCCAGGATACAGCTGGCTATAGGGGTTCAAGTGCACATTGATGGGTCATGTTGAGCTTCTCTTGACATGGTTCAGTCTCTAAAAGGTTAAGCAGGGCACAGACATCGAGGTTGTTCTGTTCAGCCTGCACTCTGTGAGTGCTGTGACCCACAGCATTTCAGGAGAAATGGCTTCACCTTTTACAGTCTGTCCCTGAGGGGATGCCAATGGCCCCACCCAGTGGGCCCTGGCAGTGAGAGATCCCAGTTTTGGCTGGTAATGGTCACATCTGACTCCTGGATTTTTTTAGGTAAGGCCCTTCCTAGGGGTAAATATAAATAGTATAACACTGTAACCCATCTCTCTCCCTCTCTATCAAATAATAAATTATCAACTCAGTAAGAGTCAAGAAGATTCTATTTAAATTATAAACTGCAAATATTGGCTTATTTTGAAGTAGTTGGTAAGAATTAACAATCACATCAAAAATTTCTTATACTTTTGGGAATACACTTCATCTGCCTTTGCATGATGGCAGCCAAGAAAATTTTGTTCAGATTTTCCAAGGTGATTCACTTACTGGCTTCTACAAAACCTGGTAAATGTCAGGTGCCAAAAAATTTTTCAACAAGATTTTTGAGCTAGAATGAAAGTTCCATTCCAAAGACTAACTTTAATAATTTTTCATGCTACTGCTTTTCTATTTTTAGGTCTTCTTAAGAAGACCTCACAAGAAATAGATCCTTTGGTTGATATCTTCAGTACATTTTCAAACTCTTAGGGGAAATATCAGCGATGCACTTTTGATTTTGAAGGTCATCTAGGGACATGAACTTCACAGTTGTTGAAGATGTCCTGTTTTTTCCTATTCATTCCTTCCAACACTGCAGCACAGAGGCAACACTTGCAAAGTTTTAAAGTATTTTTAACCCTTTTTTTGTGCCCTTTCTGAAAGCAATTTGACCAAAGGTCCTCATTTTTGGAATATGCTAGCTATCTTCCTCCTGAAACAGATTTTCAAACTGAAAGTCCAAACACTGAGGTGCATAAGAACATCTAATGTCTTTTGTACCACTGATGGGCCTGAGGGGCAAAATCCTCTAAGTGTGGCAATAAAACTGTGACAACCAAAGCAGGTGAATTGTGTTCTGCAGGTTAATACAGGTCACCTCACTCTAGAGGAAGGAGCAGCTTTGCCATTTCACTCCCCAGTAAGAGCTGCAGAGCTCTGCCGGCTCTCTTTACAGATTCCATTGCCATGTGCACTTGGCTTATTAATTAAAACATATTCTTTACTGTTTTCAATACATTAAATTGAATGTGTCTAATGAATATCCAGCTGCACTATTCTTTCTTTATACATAACAATTTAGAATCATAAATTGCACTCATTCCAACCCAGGAACATTTTGCCCATTATATAGCTGCTGGTGATAATGTATCAGACAGCAATAATGATGCTTGATTTTCATAAGCTCCACTAAATGGTAAGTGCTCAGAGCTACATATTTTGATTAGCAGACTAAGCAAACCATGACATGAGAATCCTTATTTACACTGACTACTAAGGCTTCTTTCACAAGGTGATTTATTTAGGCAGAGGGACGTGTTACGAGCACCTGACCTGCCTTTAACTGAGTTCTAGATCATCTCAAGCTGGACATCTCTGATGCAAAAAGCTCTTGAGTGATTGACTAATCTAAGCTAGATAGGCAAAATCATATGCTATAATTCATTCTGTGCAAGATTTACCAGGAAAAATTAAGTCTATTTTGATGCCGTATGTGTAGAAGTTGAATCAGATGCAGAACAAACCCTGGGGAGGCCTGTAGACAAGAGAAAAGGTATTTTGTCCCAGATATAGGTTTCTACGCCCTGCATTCCTTTTCCGTCTCTCCTCCACCATTTCCTGCAGCAGCCTTGTGTCCCTCACACCCTCCCTTCACTGCACAGCCACACTTCTGTCACTTCACAAGCGTAATCCCTTCCCAGCACACTAAAGAAGACAAACACGCCCATATATGCCTTCTCTTGCACTCTCTGCGTCGTTTCTTCAGCTCCATCTATCGACGCCCTGAAAAACGAGCGGCCAAGGCAGCAGGTCCCTTCCTGAGCACATCACACAGCCCTGCACATGCACACAGGGGACCCCTGCCCCTCACACCGTGCTGCTTGAGCAGTTTGGGGGGCATGACTGATCCCTGTGGGTTCAGGACAGCTGGTCAGAGAAGCTCTACCGTGTTTAGGTGGATATTAACTCTGGGCTGTGACAGAGAGCTGTGCTTCAGCTAAGAAAAGCTGAATGCAAGCTAGCCAAAAGGAAGCATTGTCGTGACTGTCATTGCCAGACTGTTTTGTTTGAAGGCTGTCCCAAAGTCTGTAGGAGGCAAACAGGGTAAACTACAGAAAGGTGAAGAAGATGAATAGTGCGTAGCCCCATGAAATATGAGCTCTTATTTGGCTCAAACTTAATACTACAGTTTGACCTTGATTACTAAGTATTTTTTACTTTGAGTATCTCTTAGCATCTTTCACATACAGCTTTCCTATGCTCATGTTTGAAGGAGTGTGTCAGATATTCCCTATTTTACCCAGAATGGCACACACCGCAGTTACTGATGGCAAATAAGGTCACAGTGGAGAGAGGTTCCACTTCCAGCAGAGTTACATTGCTCCAGTCCATGCTGGGAAAGTCACCTGAGGCTCTGTGGTCAGACAGAGGTGTGGTGGTGGCAGTGGGTGCCTTCGGGGGGTTGCTCTGAAACACTAAAATGATTCATACTTCTAAATAACTTTGTGATCCTTGGTTGGAAGCAAATCGTGAAGTGTTAAATGCCATTTTGAAACAAGGGCTGGGAAACTTTTCTCCAGCGTTATATTTGGTTTAAATTTGGGTTGGTAAGCAGCCCAAACTACTGGATGTGCCTCTAAAAGCATTACTGGAGATTACTCTGAGTGCTGATTGTATTCAGAAACACAGCTCTGGAGGTCCTCAAGCATTATCTGAACCCTCCCAGCCCCCAGATTGATGCTGGAAGTCACAGAGAAATGGGCTTTTCCATCATCTCTGGCAGAAATACCTTGACAACAGACTCTCCATGTCCTGGCACTTGTGGTTCCAGGAACTAGAGATGGAAGTGGAAGGGGAGGGGGAGATTAGAGCTATTTTATTTCCGCCATCGTAATGAAAGATTTGGTCAGATACATCCAACACAGAGATTGAGCAACACATCCATCATGGGGTTCTGAAGGGCAACATTATAGCTTTTATCTTCTCCCCTACATATCTGAAGTTTATACAGTAATTTGGCAAACCTTTCTGGAGATAACCTGTCACCTGGAAGGTTTACAGCCTTGCTTCTGCTCTGCACCACCTAAGGAGGGAAAGGAGGCATACAGATCCATCCCTGTGAACTCAGCTGGGCTGAGGGGAGGTAGCACAGGGAATTAACTTGGCTTGCAGCTTGCGGTATCTGATACGAGCTATGAGAACTGATAGGATGTGATCCAGCTCAAGGCTCTGCAACAGCAGAGGCAAAAATTGTATACAGGCATTTTGGGAATGAGGGACAGAGCTGAGACAGAAAGTCTTGTGGGGGAAATCCATGGGAATTGGAGCTGCAGCTCCTCCTGCTGCCACAAAAATTAATACTGTTCCTATGAGAGCCTGACATCTCCTGGGAGGAGCTGTAATCCCAGGAACCCCAGTCTCTCCCCAGCAGCAGTGTCAGCAGCCGGAGAGTCTGGCCAAAACCAAACAGACAGGTACCAGTACCACACAGCCATCTGAACACTTGTTACCATGCCCACAGAGTGTGCTGCTTCCAGCCATCTATTTGATTTATATTCGGGCCTCTGGTGCCTGCAGCTTGAGGATGCTGTATCTCTGCTCACCACTTCCTTGCTCTGAATTGCTCCTTGAGCATGTAGCTGCAGGAGCCACGCTTTATGTTGAGATGCCGCAGTTGACAGAGACACATCCCCACCCTGGGCATTTGGACAGAGATTTTTAGTCACTCTTGCAGTATTTTTTTTTTTTTTAATCAAGCAGAAAAGCAGTTTCAATGAAAATGCTGGTGTGAGTGGGAGAAGAGGCAGGATGTGCTCATTCTGCTGGAGGGAGTGTAGGCTGAGGACACTCAATGTGTTCTGTCTAGGAGAGATATCCCAGGAGAGAGCAGCACTCCTGTGCCCTGCATTCGGGCTAAAAGGGTCACAGAATCATCACAGGATGGTTTGGGTGGAAAGGTACCTTAAAGCTCATCCAGTGCCACCTCCTGCCATGGGCTGGGACACCTTCCACTATCCCAGGTTACTCCAAACCCCGTCCAACCTGTCCTGGAACACTTCCAGGGATCCAGGGGCAGCCACGGCCTCTCTGGGCAACCTGTGCCAGGGCCTCCCTCCTTGAAACCAAGAATTCCTTCCCAATATCCCAACTAACACGCCCTTTTGGATTCCCACAAGTGGGAATCCATTCCCCCTTGTCCTGTCCCTCCAGGCCCTTTATCCAAAGTCCCTTTCCAGCCCTCCTGTGGCTCCTTTAGGTACTTGAAGGCTACAATAAGGTCACCCTGGAGCCTTCTCCAGGCTGAACAATCAGATATGGCTTTGGCCACATGAACAGCCTGCCAAGGCAAAACTCAGATACCTGAATTCAGACACACCAGATAAGACTTGTCATTTTAAACAGGCACAGGGTCCCAGGGCACTCTTCAAGGCAAAAACACTCAGCCCATGTGTCTGGTCCAAGTCCAAACCAAACTGCCTCTTTATACAAGTCAGGAGGCTGTGGACTTGTTCTACAGCCCCATGTTATTCGTGCATTTTTTCACACACTTTTAGGCAACCAGTGCATAATTCCCACAGCTGCACATTTGCACTGTAAATTTATTGTCTGGTTCACTACCCTCTGCTTACACATACACACACATTCGTACATATAACCATGCTCGGTCTGTGCCAAGGCTGAAAAACCAATTCACAAACTGCCTAAAATTAACACAGAAAGTTTTATCCCCAACCATCAAGTTTCTGCAGGGTGATAGACTTGGTTCAGGTACAACACAAGGGTAGAAACAGTTTAGATTTTCATGTAGAAACAAGGTTATGGGGTTTTGGAGTTTGCTTTGCAAGTGGGGAACACAGCAAATATCCCAGGAGGCTGCTATCAGAAAGTTATGAAAAAAACCCATCTCGCCAACTTCCAATCCTTATCATTCCACCTCCTCCATCATCTCCAAGTTATTGTCTGTTAACCACATTTTTAAACTGTAGCAAAGAAAACAGAATAAAATCAATAGCTTTTTTTACAGCTAGGAGGACAGAAATATTTAGCTCCCTGGTGGGAAAACTGGTTCTTTCTTTTTTCCTTTCTTTCTAATTTTAACTTCACTTAAGGTCCAGTGATTGAACAAAACCAGACAAAAAAATATTGCAGTTATCTGACGTACAGAAGTGTAACATGAAGTCTGCTCATTATGGATAATATTTATGGCAGATCATAACGTTAAATTACAACTCAGCCGCCTCAGCCAGAAATTTGTAACACCACACATGTGCTTCTAATTAAGGGCTTTTGAAGTTGTCCTGGATATTTATTTTCAGGGGATTTAGTGCACAGAACGATTAAAGTTTGCTCTTGTTAGGAGTTCTGCAATCAAAAAAAAAATAACGAGAAATTGCAACTGGACCTCAAACTAATATATACATTCATTTCTGCATGAGTGTATACATGTACATCTGTTTATCTATTGCCATAAAAAAAATAAAAATGCATGTGTTAACAAAGATAGAATAATATATTAAAAAGAGGGAGACAAAGGGCCCTTTGTTTCAAATGTGGTCCAAGTCCAAAATTTGTGACTGTAATTTTGTTTATAGGAAATCCTTTATAATGCTAGTTTAGTGTTTCCATATGGAATTCTCATAGNAAAGATGCATAGTCATTCCGGATCAAATTCAATGGATTCTGGCAAGAGTTGAAAAACACAGATGCAGTGTTTTAGGTCTCCTGCTGTGCAGCCTCCAGCCATGAGTGTCTGGTTGAAGCACTTTGTAAAATCATGAATACCCTATTAAATTCATGAAATATGATATACTGCATTTTCGAGCTAACTTTCCATTGAACTGTCCATGAAGATGGAATTTGTCTGGCTTGCTTATGGTGTTCACAGACACACACACACACACACACGTACACACTCAGGCGTCCCTGTGTGCACACCAAGATACAACCAGGAGCTGCTGCAGTCCTTTAACCTCTGCTTCTTCAACTGAATCTTCCTCTCCAAACCAGCAGAGCCTGGATTAAAGCTTGGGAGTTCCCATCAAGCCTGCTCTGTCCTTGCACCACACAACTGACCCAATGACCCCCAACAATTAAAGAGGTCCTGATGTTTAGGAGGAGGGAAGTGAGCGTCCAACACAGCTGCCCCTCTTCCAACTTAAAACAGAATCCCTTGCTAGGAAACTGAAAGCAGCCTGATATTCTTACTTCATTTCCTATTGGGTTTCACATAATAAAATCATCATATGTTTAGCATTGGGTTTCTTTTCTCCTCTTCCAAATGAAAAAGTGAGAGCAGTCCCCTGAGGAGAAAGGTCTTGCTGTTAAAATTGTCCTCCAGACACGGGCAGTTGCAGCCCCTTGCGTGCCTGTCAAAGTGAGAAAAATATGTATTTTAGTAAAGCTGGCCTGTCCTTGCTCATTTATGTCTAGGCACTCACGTGGGTGAAAGCTGTAATAAGTTTAATGAAATGTGGCTGTACCTGAGCTCACCATGCAGCCACGTGAGGGTTTCCTTACCTCCACGAGAGGCAGAGTGAGCTCTCCCATAAAATACATTGTACTTCCAACTGTGTCTTTTATTCAAGGATCTGTAGGTACTTTAGAAACACTGAGATTCATAAATGCTTAGGCCAGACAGGACATTTGAGCACTCAGCCCATGTAATACAGACCATAAACTTGCTCCTGTTGCTGCTGTATTGAACACAGCAATGTTGACTTACAGTTTTGAAATGAAGACTTCAAGAGAAGAGGGATCCACTGCCTTCTCTGGTAGATTGCTCCAACAGCTAATCAGTCCTTCTGTAAAAAATATTACTATGAAATAAATAACCCATGAGGTTGAAGATAATATTGCTAACAGTAGGATTTAAGTTGTATGTCTGTGGTTAAGATTGTCCACGGGAGTCTTAATTCTAAATTTTTGAGCAAAAATTGTGATAAGGTACATCCTTTTCTGTCCAAAGCCTCTACTACTAAGTTCTGCTCCACCAAATCCACAAATAATTCTTAAGATTTTGTGTAGAAAGGGTGATTATATTTTAATATCTCTTCATAATTTTGGTACAAGGTTCCCCATTTTTGTTGCGAGCATTTTGTCAGTGGATGATAGAAAGATGGAGGCTTGTTAATTAGGTTGAGATTTTCTGATGAACAGTTCTATTGCAAGCAACAAATCATCTCAAGACTAGAAATTGCTTTGCAAGTCACATATTCAGAAATTTGTCCATTTAACTTTAAAATTCCAGGTCCCTTTGGAATGGAAATAAAGGCTTAAATTTCAGGACCACAGTGCAAGTTTGACACATTCACTGGCCTCAGGTATGCCAAAATAAAGACAACAGGCTGTCAGCTATTTCCCATTCCAAATAAGAAGGGAAAGGAATGCCTAAAATCCCTTAAGTACTCACTTTTTTGGTATAAATAGTTTTGAACTTGAGCTTGTTTCAACATTATTGTTTGCATAAGGGTTAGATGTGAATTCTCTTAGGTTTTGATTAGATAATTTACCTTCTGTAGGTGTCTGTATATCCCTACTTACTAAAGAGGAAGTCTAGAGGAACTTATTTGGGCTTCCATGTCTTTTTAGACATTTATTTTGGGTGAGAATCCCTTCTTTTTCCTTACAAAAACACATTGAAACAAAGATATTTTCCCAAGTCTTGCTACAGCAGTAATTGTCTAAGAACATAAACAAAAATGGGTGTATCAGAGATATGACTTTTTTGTTGATGAGGTTAGTGTGGTATAATTCTCTATCATGTACCAGCTAAGTTACTTTACATATCTTTAAATGTCACTGATATTATGATTCATAATACAATACTCTGTGGTCTTCCAGTTTCCTTTAAAAAAAACTGAAGCATGCATTTGCAGACACTAAAGCAGCGTTAATTAGCGAGGTTTGTGTTAACAGACATCTTGAGAGGGTTAATGTGCAAAAATTAGATAACCAAGTGCATGCCATTTAGGCTTAAAGTGCTATTCCTGCTGTGTCATGTGAACATTTTATGTGGAAAAACACCTGTGTTCTCCATCATGCAGCAAAATAATGGGGGAATTAATAAGCTTTGCTAATTCAATATAAAAAGTGGCAGCAACAGGAAGCATGTATTTACTACCAAGGAAGATTGTTTAAAAGAAACAGACAGAAATGGCCTGGGAATATTTTACTGGATATCCAGTGAGCAAGCTGAGGGAAAATAAAATTTGACATAGCCTTGCCATTGTCCTAGCCTCCTCACTCCAGCCCTTGCTGGTCACACCCGTCACCATGGGGCACGCAGCCCTTTTGGCAGGGACACAGCCCTTGTGGGGCTACCTTTGGTGGCTGTGGCCAGTGTGCTTGCATTTGAGTGCCTGTCATTCCAAGCCCCCTGACACAGGAGGGAACATGAACTAGAGGTGACATCAGGCTCCCTGGTGCTCTCATTACCATCCCTGATCAAGATGTCACATCCTGCCACGCAGTGCCAGAGCTCCCAAATTCTCCAGCCATGCGAGCCATCTCAGACCAGAGTGTCACAGGGATTTACAGGTTGTTTCCAGAGATGCCATGGTAGTGAGGAACACAACCCATAGAACTCACAAAGGTCTTAACTCTGTTACTCTTTACAACAAAGCATATAAAAGGTCATGGGCCTGTTGGAGGAGACCACAAAGAGGCTCCAAGGGCTGGAGTCCCTCTGCTCTGGAGCCAAGCTGGGAGAGCTGGGGGTGTTCTCTGGACAAGAGAAGGCTCCAGGGAGACCTCAGAGCCCCTGCCAGTACATAAAGGGGCTCCAGGAGAGCTGCAGAAGGACTTTGGACTTGGGCCTGGACTGACAGGAAAAAGAGGTTGCGCGTCGCCCTTTTTTGGAGGTGTTCAAGGTGAGGTTGGATGGGATCCTGAGTAAACTGCTCTAGTTGTAGGTGTCCCTTCCATGGCAAGGAGAGGAACTACATGGCCTCTAAGGCCCCTCTGTGAGTTCATGAATCTAAAATAAATGGAAAGCCCCCCCAAAAAGCTGTACCTCACACTTCTGCACCTCAGCTTTCTCCTCATTTCTTCATGGTTTCAATTTGGATCAAAGTCTCTTGGTGGAACCAGGATCCTACTTACCTCTGGAAAGGTTATCTCTAGGTTCTGCATTCTTGCAGTGTGTTACAGTCCACCCAGCTTCATGATGAACACTGGAACTTTTACCACCATGCACTACCCGATGGAACATTATCATCAGGATTGGCAGCAATAGCCAATGGCTTTGTAAATTCTCACTTTGATAACCACAGCTATTCATCACTTCAAATCCCATTTAAGAGGCTTTTGGATCACAATCTCTCTTACCCCTCTCCAGCAACAACAAGATTGTGTAAAAAGAAATATTTTGCTTATTGCTTAAATGCAATGAAATGCTTTGTCTACCACACAAGGTACCAGATCCCAAATCCTACCCTGCTGCCCAAGGCAGAACTCCAACAAGAGTGCTCAAAACGACAATATAATTACTGGCATCCTGCTTACTATGCATTGGAGGGGTGTTTGCCATGGGGAAATGACCAGGGATGACACAGATCAACAGTTATTTCCTAAAATTCCCATTTAGAAAATTTATAAGGGAAAATGCTAGGTTTAGAAATACAGTTCCCCGTTCATTTGCAAATCCCAGTGACCAAAAAAACCTCAAAACATCCTACTTTAAATTAATTTGAACTCTTTTGCTGGTGTTCTATTTTTACATATAGGATTTATGTTAGCTGTTCTAACAATCTCATATTCTTCAGTATTATTTACGTTATTCTTACTATTCACATTGGGCTCCTTTTGGAAGCCCTAAATAATAAAACCCACTAGACCACATGTTCGGCATACTCAGTCCAAAAAGATGGCTCTGCTCCAAGATAGTCTGGGATAGAAACATGGAACAAAGGAAAAGTTTGGTACAGACAAACTTGTAAAAACATGAGCACAATACAAGGCAAACCTGGTCAGCTGAGCGGGCATGAGCTCAACACACCAGAGCCTGACTGCTACCAAATGTTAGTGCTCACACCACTGGGATGATTTCAATCAGTTCAGTTATTCCTAACAATGCAATTAGTCTCACTACCACCATGGCTCAATTTTCCCAGTGAGCCTGGAGAAGGCTGGGAGAACAAGAGAAATCTAGAAGGAAGTGAGTAACATCAAATCTAATGAAGCTCTAGAACAGATTTTACATGGAAATACCTAAGGAGAAACCTGACTGGTTCTTAGATGCAGAAAGGGTTTACCTATTAGGTTATAAATTGGATTTATGGGTGGCAACCAGGAGGAGGACTTGGTAGCCTTGTTGTGTATAAATAGCAGAGGCTGTAGCTTTAGACCCAAAGGAAACAATTGCATAGAGATATGTTTCAGAGCAACAAAATTATATGAAGAAAATAAAGGCAGTTAAAAACAGAATCTATGCACAAAAGAATTTTTTTACAGAGACCAGAGGCCATATATAAAAATACCAGTTAATTTTATCACAGACTTATCACAGAGGCTGGAACAGACATTCAAGACCACATAGTCCCACAATCAACCAACAGCCCCACAATCACCCCTAAAATCCATATGCCTCTTGAACAATTCCAAAGATGGTGACTCTACCCCCTCCTTGGGTAACTAATTCAAATGCCTGACCCCTTTTGCAGTGAATTTTTTTTTTCTAATGTCTATCTGAAGTTCCCCTGGCAGAACTTATAGCCATTTCCTCTCATTCTTCCACATCAGACAACAGCAGCCAAGACTGACCCCTACCTCACTCTACCCTCCTGTCAGGGAGTTGTAGAGAGCAAGAAGATGCCCCCTGAACCTCCTTTTCTCCACACCAAACACCTCCAGCTCCCTCAGCAGCTGGCAGGTTTTCTAGACCCTTCACCCACACGATTATGAAGAGTAATTGCACTTGTACTGAAGAAATACAAATTAAACTGCTATTTTCTATCTCCAACCACCGAGAGGTGTTCAAGGCCAGGCTGGACAGGGCTTGGAGCAAACTGGTCTAGTGGAAGGTGTCCCTGCCCATGGCAGGGAGTGGAATGAGATGATCTTTAAGGTCCCTTCCAACCCAAACTCTTCTGTGATTCTGTGATTCTGTAATAGACATGCTTCTGTTTGGTGCTTTGAAAGATTTCAAATAATACCAGGCTACACCTACAGGTCTCACAACATGTTTGGAAATATGCATCAGTTGAGATCCACAATGGGAAAAATTTGCTTAGCCCTTGAAAAGGCTATGGTGGCAGAGACTGTCACACAGAGCCCACTGAAGTCAAGAGAAAGTGCTCAGAGTGTTTCAGTGGGGTTTGCACGAAACTCACAAGGATTGGATTTCTAGGGCTGTTGCTCTGTAGCCTTCCACCAGCACCAATTTTACAGACACATCTTTAAATGTAGTTCAGCTATGTCTTGGAAAATTTCAAATCTGTCAAGTCAGATGGATGTACTGAGTACCATGGTCCATAAAAATGAAAGGTCAGCTATTAATTGGCTTTGCTTTCAGCTTAGTGACTTCAGAAAAGCCCCTCTTGAAGCCACAACATTTAATTTATGGAAAGATATATTTGGATCTATTTATTTCAAGAATGAAATTGTCTGCTTTGCTGCCATTTATTTTATAAAAGAGATAATAAAAATGTAATGAGTATGGAGATTCAAAAGTGGAAATGACACGAAGAAAGCAATAATCATTAAAATAAAAATATAAACAAGTCTATAAACCAAACCCTCAAGATATTTGCCATGTATAATGTAACTTTTATACTTCTTACTTCATAATGCATAACTTTACAAGAAAATTAATTTAATGCTTTTTCTAACCTTACTCAACCTCAATCAAGTAATAGGTAGCAAGTAAAACAATTATATACACACACAGTAAGCTTTCATTTAGTTCAAGTGGTGATTCAAGTATTTCAATACCGTAATAAAGACCTGAAACCTATTTAACAAATGGCAATACCAAAATCCCTGAAACTTAGCTTTTCATATGAGATTGCTTGGATATTTAAACCCACTTAAACTTCTACGACAGGGCTTTTGTGGGATACTTATCTATGCTGACCTCTACAAATTTCATCAGGTACCTCAGCCATGATACAGAAATAAACTTTACACACAGCAGCAGTCCTGCAGGAGGGACAGAACTTATTGCCAAAATATGCTGTCATTAACAATGGAGAGGATCTTGGGTCCCAGTCTGAACAGGCAGGAGGAAAAGACTGACACTCACGAGCCCACCCCTGGGAGGATCACCCACAGCAGAGGAATTTGCCATGGCAGCTCACACCACCAGCCCAACCCCACCTCTGGAAGTGTTCAGGGCCAGGTTGGATGGGGCTTGGAGTAACCTGACATAGTGGAAGATATCCCTGCCCATGTCAGGAGATGGAAATGAGATGGTCTTCAAGGTCCATTTCAGCCCATTGTGTGTTCCTGTGATCAGAGCTAAGGCCTGCTTGGGATGCCAAATCGTCACCATACCATCCATGGGACATCAAGACACCTCCCGTGGTGCTGGAAGAGGTTGTCAGAACAGAAGCAAAGAGCTGAAAAGCTTTTTAAACCCTCATCTCCCTCCCTGAGGTCCAGCCCCAAGCTCCCAGCAGAGTGATTCCCATTTCACTGCAGAGGGAAAGGCTGAATGATAGAGGTATTGAAGTGGGTAGGTTAAAATTGGGGCATTTAGTCCTTACATCTACTCAGAGATAATTGGCTTAATTTTCCCTGTTGTGAGGCCTTCCTGCCTCCTGCTGCCTTCAAAAGACATCAGACTGCACACACACAGATTAGAAAATAGCACTGACTGTTAAAATGTTTGATTACAGATATTTCCATAATCACAAGCAAACATGTCAGACTTAAATGATCCTACTCTTAGGCTCCCCACCTGTAAATCATGAAACAAGGCACTTCATGCACTTTTCAGAAGCGAGGGTGGGGTTGTTTCTAGAGCTGTCTGAGGCCTTGGGCAATGGAAGGACCATGCTCAGAAAGTCTGGGGGATAAGTAAGTATATGCTGCATAAAAAATTTTAAGAGGCTTTCAGAAGCAGGAAGAGTTTCTCTGTACTAATAAATCTCTGAAGGTTTTGCTGCCCTTGAGTTCAGCGACACGGCTGAGATATCCACAGTCATATAAAGTTTGCAATTCTCTAAGCAGCTTTGTGGATAGCCAAAGGCGAGATCTACAAACCAGTCATTATCACAATTCATATCAATTACTTCTAAAACTGATGAAAAGCCAAAAGCTTCAGCTCAGTAGGCGGCCTGTTCCAGTGCCTGATCCAGAGAGGACAACAGGGCAATCCTTGTGTGTCCCCTGACTTGTGGGACTTGAGCGGGGACTTCATGTCTTTGAGTCACGAATGCTGGAGCTTTGCACAGATCCTGACCTCCAACCAACCCCATGGGGGTCAGAGAATTCAGGCACTCACATTGCTGCAGAAAAGTATGAACTTAATACGGGTCTGATAACATCATGATGTCCCCTTCAGCCACCCTTATTTTCAGCTCAGTCAACAAGCAGGACATTCTTCCATGTTTGTCTGGAAAACGAAGAGAAGTATTTTCTGATCAAGTCTCATCCCAGAACAGAAGCAGCCAGGAATCAGCTGCCAGCAGAGATGGAGCAGCTCGTTGCTTCTGGGACAGGAGTCAGGGAGAAGCAGCTGCCAGGCTGGATGATATTTTGGCAGGCTGAATGCAACCCACAGGTCATTTGTCCTCTGCCTCGTGCATGTCCGTTCCCCAATGAGTCAAAAGTCCCTTGCCCCAAGTCACTGCTTGAGGAATGTCTCAGGAGCAGCCACCTCCAGCGTGAGTCAAGGAAAAAGGAAGGAACAGCAGTGCCCAAGGTCCCCTCACACCATCCCCTGTATCTGGCTATGAATGACTGCTGAACTTTGAAATTAATTCCCTTTTCCAGGTTCTCAGCTTCTTGCACTATTACAACTTTAAATACTTATCTCTCCCATTACCTCAACCAGCTTGTTGATATGTCAGTTGAGGAATATGTTGGCAAATTGGATGCAAATGTTTCTTCTCCTTTCCCTGCCATGTCCAAAGCATACAGTTACACCATCCTGAACTCACATAAACTCCCAACTGTGTTTATTCCAGAGCTGTAAAGCTGGTTTGACTGTTTAAATTGATATAAGGAAATAGAAACAAATCACTTTACAGCCTCCAAGTTGGCTTCTGCTGCCCAAACATCCTTTTTTTGTGCCTCAGGCCTCAGAAATTCTCCACCAAAATGGGTTTGAGCACAAGTCACATGGATGAATTATAGCACATGTATTTTAGTGATTTTTATACTCAGATTTTTAATTTCTTTTCCCTCATTCCAATTCTAAATATCTGATTTTCTTTAATGATTCATATCCTTATTAAGGACCTTGCCAATGTCCATTTAAACCAAATGATGCTTTCTTGAATGGGTCAGGCAATCCAGAAGGCAACAACATTTTCCACTAGTAAAATCTATAATGAGAACTGTGTGAATAACTGATTTTTTTTTTTTGGTTTGTTTAATGCTTGAACTGAAAAACTATGAAAAAAATTAGTATAGAATGAGTCTTAAAACTGTTTCATTTTTCTCAAAGGAATGAAAACAAGCACAAAAACACCATAAATGTTTTATTGCAGTACTTTTGTCCTTTGAAAAATTATCACTGAATTTAGCTAAACTAGGCTTTAAAACATGCAGACTGTAACTCTTTTATTTCCCCTTTCTGCATTTGATCTTTTTTTTTATTTTCTTCTGACAAAGTACTCTGCTAAATACAGCTGTTACTTCTGGATGTGGAGTGACCTGAAACTGCTTTCTTAGCAATAAAAAGCATCTTTCTCTCGAAAATTAGTCTTTTGTATCCAAAAAGAGAAAGAGATATAACCTTTTCCTCTCTTATAGTGCAAAACTAAGTATTTGCTCGTGGTGGGGCATGGGAATCAGCCATGGGATTTGACTAGTTCTGTAGCCATGGAAAACATAACCGTGGCACAGAGGATACCTAATGTCAAGGGCAACTTTATTTAAAGTGTGTTTCTTCTCTGTCTATGCCACCACAGCATTCCAGCTCTTCCTGGAAACACAGGAAATCCCAGAGCACCCTTGTGGAGAGGTATTTTGGTTCACAGCAAAGACCCAGGGTTGTACCCCAAGTCTAACCCCACCTCAGATGAGGTTCAGACTAAAGGATACAAAGCAAGTGGAAGCAGCCCTTGGCTCTTCCCTTCACATCAGGCAAGCTTCAGCCAAACCCCTGGCTTTCCAAATCAACTTTTCATGACCTCCAAACTAATCCCAACCTTTGCACTGGACTCAGTGCAACTGGCAAATTTATATTGTAAGCCTCATTAAGCCTCCTTTGGTCTCATAAATCCTATATTACCCGAGAACTACACAGAAAGCACTCAGGGTCACACAAGCCTAAGAGTGTGACATTTAAATAACTTGCACTAGTTAGATGTTTCCTCCACATAGCTGGAAGCCTTCATTGAAACAAAATATTGCGTTTTGAGCGTTACAATAGAACCCAGCACTAAACCTAACCTTGGCTGCAGATAAGGCATATTCCTCAGGGTGAAAATTTACTGTGAGTAAAACAAGCTGATGCAAACTGTATTTTCCTTCACCAGCGTGCCAAAGTTCAGCAGTAAGGTTCTGCAATGCTTCCTTCAAATCCTGTAAAAATAACTTCTACTAATAATACAGAGAATGAAAAAGGCATAAAGCAGAACAAGAGGCTAGAGCTTAAAGTATTCAAACAAAGTGATATCAATATTCTCCATCACAGGACTTGCAAATCTGAAAATAACTTTAGCTCTGTAGCCACCAGTTTCATAGAGGTTATCCCTGATCTAAGGGCAGGAGTACATACCAAGAAAAAAATCAGAATAAGGCAGCCAAATCTACCAAGCAGCACACAGCTTTTCTCTATGAGATGAACAAAATTCAACCCTAACCATCATTCTGCAGTAACTCATTTCATATTCATAAACCCACCTGAACACTATCTTCTTACATGCTCCTACAGCTAAACAAAAACTAGTAACACATTTTTTAAAAAGCCCAAACTGTGCAAATCATGAACCAGTTAGACAACTGATTTTTTTTAATTTAAAAAAATCTTCAATGAATAAATTTAAATTTTAAATTCCAAATACCTACCTCCATGTTCTTCCAAATCACTTCTGCACCTGCAACTAACTCCCAGCCTCAGGAAGTGAGCTCTGTTCAGCCTAAAGTGATCCCCAAACTGGTTCACCCACCCAGCCATGAGAGTGAACCCAGTGCTATTCACACACACGGGGTGAAATTGGGAGCACCTTACTCAGAGACACCAATACCACATTTCCACCTCTTTCCCACTTGAAGAACTAGGTGTTAATTGCAGAAATTGGCTATGACTTTGTCTCCACTTCCCTGTTTTACAGACTCCAGTCAGGTCCCTATATCCCACTCCTTCCTTTCCTCTCTGCAAAAGCCAAACATTGACCTCCTCCTGGATCTCCAGACCTTTTTCTCTAGAAGCTCAAACTGAACACATGCCCAAGCCTTTTCTGAGGAATTCACAGCGCTCACACTTGCAAGTGATACACAGAAGGAGAACTGGCAAAAATTTCTTTCTTTTTTGTCTGCCTTCCCTTTCCCCATTTCTCCTAAAATGTACAATTACATAGATTTTGGTCTCATTTATCCCCTGTACAATGGGTACTCACACCATTCCCAACACTGGCATCCATTGGCCCCTGCTGCTGCCACAGCCAAGTGAAACAGGTGAAAAATGCCCTCTGTACAAGAGAAAATAATCAATACACTAGGATGTGCTATGCTGAATTTCACAGATCTTAACCCTGAGACTGTTTCAAAATCCATAACTCAGTTAATCCCCAGAAAATAGAAGGCCGATTCTGGTCTTAGTTCAAGTCCTGGACCAGAAGCATGTTTGGAAAGAGGGGAGAGAACCACCTTTATCCATAGTTAAGGCTGAACCTTAACACTTGACACAACTTCAGGCAGCCTCAGGATGAGCCAGAAATGTCCCTACTGGCCTCACAGCCACAGGGTGTACCTGTGTGTGATATTGTAGATAAATAATATTATCTTTAGAAAAAATAATAAAGCAAAATTAAACATTTTGAAAGATGTAAATTTTTTTAAAAAAATTACATTAATTTAATTTTTTTTCTTGTTAGAAGTTTACTCTGTAAAGGAGAAGGGTTTTTCTGCAACACCCCTTCAAAATCTTCCACAAAAGGAAGAGCAAGAGAAACCTTGCTCTATTCTGCAGCAAGCAAGCCCCCACTTGCAAACAGCACCAGAAACATTTTTTATGTACAACAACAAGAATCCAGAGCAGCTCCACTGAGACTGATGGATATGACCCTGCTCTCGTTTATATAAGTGATGTTGTATTAACTGCAGAGGAATAAAACCTGAGATGACAGCCAGACTGCTTCACATAAGTTTTTATCTTCAGACCTCACTCCTCTCCATCTCTCCCATCTTAACTCTGATGAAAAGACCATTAGCATCAGAGGAATCCCTTGCACTGCATTTCTAAAAGACATAAGGCCATTTGTCCAGTGCATAAATGCCAATCCCATGGCACAGGAGCAGCTGAACTGCCACAGGGGTGTGAAGACAACACCCCAAATTAGAGAATCCTTTAAGAGTTTGATTTGGAAGTGACCTTGAAGGTCTTTTAATTCCAACCTCCCTTCCATGGACAGGAACAACCTTCCACTAGACCAGCTTGCTCCAAGCCCCATCCAACCTGTTCCTGAGTATCCTGCAACACTCCACACTGTCCCATTTTATTCCAGTAAGTCTGGAGTCGGCAGCTCGGGAAATTTGTTCTGTCATTTACAATCTTTGAAGTGCAAACTTCAGACTCACACAGAACAGAGAGCAGAAGTGATGTCTGTGTTCTCAGGTGAGCAAAGCCGCAGACTTCAAAGGTTCCGCATTTGTCTGTGAAGCCTCTTAAAGATTGTCACCTGAGTTTATCAAAAGCTGGCAGAAAATGCATCCATACATCCAGATAAACGTATTCTTTGATCTGAGTGATAAAAACAACTGTTTTTCTTCATGTAAACTCCTTTTTTGTAAATGTTTATGAACTGTGGGAAATTATGTCTCTGCCAGAAT
The DNA here is from genome assembly GCA_013397235.1 of Lanius ludovicianus. Lineage (NCBI taxonomy): Eukaryota > Metazoa > Chordata > Aves > Passeriformes > Laniidae > Lanius > Lanius ludovicianus. The sequence goes on from VYXG01007015.1 coordinate 42,740, forward strand.
TTAAAATAAAGTGATTCAATGGGTTTGCCTTACACTTACCATTCATTACGCTCACAAACATTGCAGGAATCCCAAAGGAGTTTTCAAGGAAGGTTCACGATGTTGTAGTTACCAGGGAAACACATGATAAATTGTTGCTATCTAAAAAAGAAAATCCCCATTAACTTTCTATTAAGGACCAAGCAGTGTGAACTATATGGGGAAATGCCTTTACAGTTACCATATTAATATGCTGAGTGCTTTGTCCCAAGATTAACCAAATAATGGCCAAGCTCTGACATTTTAATTCACTGTGAACAGTGCCTAGCATTTTATAGCCTGTGGTTTACCGTGCATTGCTAAAGACAGCCCAGTATTCAGCTGGATCAGCCTAGGAACAGCAGACACCATGTGATTGTACTTTCAGTTAAAATATTTACAGGAAAAGCTTTGCTAAGTTAGGCTACAAAAAGCCAGCAGGGGGTTTTGCCAACTCCCCAAGGCTTGTGCAGGATATCCAACCCCAGATGAAGAGCTTGCAGGTTTAGAAACAAGGAAATTTTGCATAGAACAAACAAGGTTTCTCAGTGTATGTTAATATCAGTCGTTTGGTCTTGGAGCACAGGTGTCAAGTTACCAATCACCTGTCCCTGCAGAGCAGTGATGGAGTCATGGATGCTCCAACCCTGTCTCGCCCTGATGTGAGAAAACCACATGGGACCACCTAAGCAGCCACACAGAAAACCAGAAAAGCTTCCTTGTTCAGAGCCCTCTTTGAGCTCTTGCAGATTGGGTGGGCAGCTGAATCATCACCCCTTAACCACTGCCCCTTTGAAGGAGCTAAAGTGCCTACCATCTTTTGTTCAGTCCCCAGCTTTTGAGACTGACCGCAAGACTGCCTCCAACCTTACTGCAACATGAACAGGCTGCTGAAAATCACCTTCAGCAGAAGCTAAATTAAATCTCCCTTTGTCCACACTAAAATGTCCTAAGGCACATTTCCTTCCCTGTCCTCTCTTTCACACCCATCAGTTATAGTATCTCAGCCTGGCAGAAGGTAGCTTTCAACAAAGAGCAGTAATTTCTCTGGCAGCTCCAAACTGAGATTCACATTTGGCTGCCGGTGACCATCACACTCAAGCTTTACAGAATAAGACCCTGAATCACTATAGTGAGTTAAAAGGATTTATTCTCATTTAAGAGGTCACCTCTGAATTGATGAAAGACATTCAGTAGCTGAGTTACCCGAGTTTCCACAGTGAATTAATAAGAAAGCAGAGATATTGTCCAGTTTCTTGCTGTATTGTTCCCACCTCACTACTCTCTGGGTTAAAGAAGCCATTAATTTCTTTGGAGCTCGTGTTAGGATGTCTAAACTTTGCACCACAGGAGAGGATTTTTAAAAAATACGTGTGGCAAGTAGAGGCAGTGTTCTGAGATGTAGGAGTTAATTTTTCCCTCCTGATGAGACAGAGCAGTGGCTGGTTCTGAAAATGAAGACATGCAACTCATGGTCAGTGTGGAGGAGAAAGACAGGGGGTCACACCAAAGTGAAATTCAGGAAGATGCTGACACAACAGGGCAGGTGTGACCACCAGGAAAAGTCCTGTGCTAAAGGAGAAGTGATTTCACAGGACAAGAGGACACAGCAACTCTTCACAGAAAAGGTTGCTAAACATTGGTGTCCCACTCCTGGAGGGGTCCAAGAAGCAATTGGATGTGGCACTCAGATCTCTGGTCTGGGTGACAAGGTGGGGATTGGTCAAAGTTTGAACTCAATGACCTTGGAGGTTTTTTCCAACCTTTATGATTCAATGAAAGAATCTGCAAGATTTAGACACAGCCTGGACATAAGGCTCTAGACCAAACTGAAAGAGCAGTGAGAGCTGAAGGTGCGTGACAGCAGAGAGAAAGAGGAAAAAAGTGGGAAAGGGAAGGCACAATGAGCCCAGAAGCACTGCTGACAGGGCTTTTCTTTGACATATCTGCAGGCACATTCAGATCAGAGAGGAATGTCTGTCCCTTCTCTTGTAAGAAAAGACTGGTCCTGGTGATGGTCGCATCTCTGAGGCCATAACACTCTAGGGAAGGGAGGCATACTGGCTTCTCTCTGAAGGCAGGACACACACTCAACCTCCCTTCCTAGCTGTCAGGTCACCTGTCTGGTTTCTCATAATATCCAGAGGCACAACTTTAGTTGCATGTTTGACATCACATGGCTTCACACCACGGATTTAGCCCTAGCTGTAAATCAGTGTCAGCAGGATGCAAAATAATGGAACAAAAGTCTCATTTTAGTCTGTTGACCTGTTTTCTTTTTCCTCACCTTATTTTTACTTTTACTGCTCTGCTTCTTAAATCCATTCCTAAAACAAGTAAACCTTTTTTGTTTCCATTTGCAAAGGATGAAATAAAAATAAAAGAAGGAGTGAGAGAGACACACAAACATAAAAAGCCAAAAAGAAACAGTGGAGAGGTATGTGTTATTGGACAAGTGTTTAATTTATGGAACTTGGCCGGCAGAACAAGAGTTTGAATTGTACTTCAATAAGTGGAGCTCTTAGAATAAATGTGGCTTGTAAAATTGTTTTACAGTCTGCTTTGCTGAACAGCCAACACCTCATGGAAACCTTTGAAAAACATTCTGTTTAGAAGCTACGCTTTTCATATTTCATATTTTCTCTATTTGTTTTCCCCTCTGGTTTTATAACTGAAACCATATGCAGGAAAACAGGATTTTTGTGTCTTAAAATATCTACCTGACCTGACTATTTTTGTTATTAAAAAACAGATAGCAATTTGAAAATTCTTCACATATGAGGCACTCAGTTAAAATATGAAGGTGTCCTTGTTTGATATCCCAGTGAGCTACAGATTTCCTGAATAACCTTAGGACAGTCATTTAGCTGAGACTCATCATCCCTCTCCCTGCGTACACGTGGTGCAGCTGTGTGCATCTGAGCTGTCTGTCTTTCCCATTATAGACAGAAAATGTGACAAAATTTGGGACATGATTCATCTGTGTAGGATGGGAGAGGATGAATCATGCTCTAGATGCATACATTGACCAGCTCTTCTCTGGAAGAAGAGATGCTCAGGTACAGACATTTACACTGCACATACCAACCCTCGTAGGTCTCATCTCAGTCTCTCTGTGTCACTAAAAGGATGAGGTAGACACTTCTGGAAGTAAATCCATCCCATCCCAATGATGATGTCCCACACACCTGGGTGATCTGCCTGGAGATGATACCAATCATCCCATGCCAGCCCCGAAGAGGTGACATAGATATAACCCTTTAAATTGTTAAAGGGAGTTAAGAGGAACCAGAGTTAGATAATGTATTAAAAATAAATTTTTCTCTGTGAAGGTGGTGAGGCTGTGGCACAGGGTGCCCAGAGAAGCTGTGGCTGCCCCAGCCTTGGAAGTGCCCAGGCCTGCAAGGTGTCCCTGCCTATGGCAGAGGGTGGGACAGGATGGGCTTTAATGTTCCCCTTCAGGGCTTTAACATCTCCCTTCAACCCAAACCATTTTATGAGTCCACAAATCCCTTTCTAACACCACTAAGGAGACCGTGGTAAGGAAACCAAAGCCTCCTCCTTTGCAGTGAATGTGTGTGTGTGACTGTAGGTGTGCAGACAACCCAAATACAAATGGTGCCAGCACAGCTTCTACCACAGACAAGAGTAAAATCCATTCAATAAATTCTGCGCCTCCACTGGCAGAATGGGAGATACTGCTGCAGCAGAGGGGGAAAGAAGAAGTAGCAAACTTTTGCCTTGGAGCAAAGTATTGCATTACATAGTAGAGAGACTGGGAAAGAAAGACACAGAAAGACTCCAAGAGCACATTGTAAAGGCCCATTATCTAAATAAGGGTGTAAGAACCATATTTAGCCCCATTAAACTATCCCAATTGCTAATTGTTGTAGCTGTGTTTGTACAGATATGGCAGAACTGCTCTGAGATGTGGCTTCATTTAATGCCTCTCATAGGAAAAAAGATCATTTGAGCACTTTTTTTTCCTTTTGGGTGTGTTTTTGTTTGATTGTTTGTTTGGTTTTTTGTTCTTTTTTTCCTATTTTAAAGGTCTGTGGCTGAGGGTTTTGCACCTACTCTCAGAAACAGCGTTGCATTCATCCTCAGTGACTGTTTTGAAATGCCCTGCTTTATTCATTTGCTTTCAACATCACAGGTTGATCCCTGGTAGAGCCTCACTTGGTAAAGTCATTACGACTCAGCCAAGTGTTCTGTCACCATCCCAGCGTTTTTCCCTTCTAGCTGTACATGGTATTTCTTCTCTATTCCTTTATGGCCTCTTGTGAGAGAAATGTGCTTTTGTGAACTGTTTCTTTTCAAGGCCCTGGTGAGGCCACATCCCTTGAAGTCAGTGCATTTCGGATGACTGTGCTTTCAGCACAGAAGGGGAAAGATAAATTATCCAGGCTTGGCTTCAGCTACCTTAGCACAAGGCCAAGCTCCCAACACAAACAGCAGCCCCGTAGAAAAGCTGGCTCAAGGGTTACTCATCACCCATCACGTTGGTCATGCACCATCTCACTGTTCTGACCAAAAAGTTGATGGTTTTATCCTTTGCATGAGGCCACCAGAGCCCTGTAAGCTGAGTGATAGTGCTATGCTTGGAACGTTTTCTTTAGCAGCACAAGCCAAAGAGAAACCCAGATCTTGATCTGGGAGGCTTAAAAAATACACATCTCTGTGCTGTCAGCACCCTGTGCCTCAAAAGCAGGCTGCACCCACTGTCTGCTGGGGGATGAGCAGGCACAGGTAGGTCTGGAGGTGAGTCCTAGTCACCTGGAACTACCCTGCAGTCTGGAAAATGTTCTTAACAAGCAGGACTGCTCATTACCACACTGATGAATTGGTGCTTGCTAACAAAAGGCCCTTTCTCAAGGAATTCCTCATCAGCCCTAGGTGTGCCATAAGTGATTCAGGCTTTCATTAGCCTTAATTAGATAATTGTTAAAATGATTTCTCTATTATTCATGCAGCCTATACCACTGAGCACCAGCCCATTGAGAGACTGACAGGTGCTCTCTGCAAAGAAATGGTGTTTTTTCCAGGGTGAAATGATCCTGCAGGGATCACTGTGCCCATCACAGCCCTCCAGGATCTTACCCAGCTGTCACAGCCCCTCAGGCTGTTATTATGTAAAGCTCCACAATTCACCACAAAAACTTTCAGCTTACCCAAATCTTTTTTTTTATTATTTGCACTGCATCCTCCCCCCCAGATTTGGTAATTCTTCAGCTTCTCCTCCAGCCATGTCCAACATTGCCTTCCTTTCTGAGGGGATGGGTGTGCTTCATTCAAGAGAAGATTTAGTTCCCTTCCAGTCCATAAGAAGAAAGCAAACAGGAATTGTAAAAAGGTCTAGTTGGGTTTTTTTTCCCTAGTCTCAGAACTTCAATGCCCAACTTGATGTAGATTACAGGGTGTTACAGATGGCTCAGTGATTTAAAAGCACTAGCCTGGGACTACAGATCCCACTTCCAAAAACTTCAAGGTTGACCTTGGCAAAATCTCTTAGGCTGGAACTTTTCTTGCTTGCAAACAGGCCTCTCAGCCACCAGGCTCCCTCTGCAGCCAGTGGAAAAAGAGAGGCAGAACACCCTTTTTTTTTTTTCATTTTGTTTTTTTTGCAGCTCAGCTAGGTATATTAGGAAAAAGAGACACCAATCACTCTCTGGAGAGACTAGTTTCTCTCTACAGAGAGGAATTGACTGCAAAGAGGTCTAATGTGGCAACATTGCCCTTAACCCCTGACAGTTAAATGATGTGAGCAAGACAAGAATTTTAAAAATACACAGGTCCCACATCTCAGTTTCAGAGGGAATTGAGCTGTGCAGTCTTGTAATACAGGGTTTAGAAGCTCTGAAGTCATATTTCTGCTTTGTAAAACCCACAAGTAATTTTTCCTGGTGTGGTTTAAAATGAGCATAAGCTTTTCATGTGCTGTGATGACTTAGACACAACCCCTTGGCATTTATTCTCCCTGCTGTTAAGGGCTGTACTGCACAGCTCATGGTGGTTGCTGTTCACAGCAAAGGCACCACTCACCTTTCTTTTTTGAGGCATCCCTAAGACTTCAAGACAACAAGAGACGTCCCAGTCTCCTTTGCATGGATCCAGTGCATCTCTCTGAGCCCACCTCACTCCTTGAAATCCTTTGGAAACACTTCGGGGAGAACATGAGCAAATAAACAAAGCAGACAAAATGGAATAGAATCACAGAATCATAGACTTGTTTAGGGTTGAAAAGCCCTCTAAGACCATCAAGCCCAACAATAACCCAGCACAGCCAAGGCCACCACCACCCCATGTTCCCAAGTGCCACATTCACACAGCTTTTGATCCCTTCTAGGGATGGTGACTCCAGCACTGGCCTGGGCAGCCTGTTCCAGTGGTCACTGGAGAGCTATCTCTGTTACCAGATCAGTTGCTAAAGATGACCATTAACCTCTGGAGAAAAGCACCCTCCAGGACAGCCAGGTGCTGGCCTGGCATTGCTCTACAGCCTCTTCCCTGCTTGTGCTCCTGATTTCAGAGCCCATGTCCCTCTCAAAAATTATTGGGTGCCCTCAGTAAAGCACCCAGGTTGTCCATGGGAATAGCAGCAGCTTTCTGCTGGCAGCTGTGGGCTGAGATGGCTTGACTTCCACCTGAAGGTGGCCAGAGCTACACCCAAGGAAATTATGGATCTTACAAAGCCCCAGTGCTCATGGGATACATCCAGACACAAATATCTGGTTTTCCAGTAGAAAAATGCCATAATGCACTAACAAAAAAGGTGGAATTATTGGAGTGAGTCTAGAGGAGGGTTACAAAGATATTCCCAGGGCTGGAGCCCCTCTGCCCTGGAGCCAGCCTGGGACAGCTGGGGGTGCTCACCTGCACAAGAGAAGGCTCCAGGGAGAGCTGCGAGCCCCTGGCAGGACCTAAAGGGGCTCCAGGAGAGCTGCAGAGGGACTGGGGACAAGGCCTGGAGGGACAGGACAAGGGGGAATGATTTTAAACTAAAACATGGGAGATTTAGGTTAGATATAATGAAGAAAGTCTTGGCTGCGAGACTGTGGCACAGGTTGCCCAGAGAAGATGTGGCTGCCCCATCCCTGGAAGTGTCCAGGGCCAGGTTGGAGCTGGGATAGTGGAAGATGTCCCTGCCCATAGAAGGGGGTGGAATGAGACGGGCTTTTAGGTTTCTTCCAACCCAAACCATTCCCCAATTACCTGATTCAAAGTTTGTGGGTGTCTATTCCTTGCATAACCACAATTCTTTTGTTTTGTTTTAGACCATTTGCTATCTTCTACAATCCTCCTCCCTTAGGCTCAAACAAATTGAGTGATGCTTGGGTTTTGTTAATAGTTTCACAGAACAGCCTCCCTTGCCCGTGCAGCCCTGCCCAGGCTGCCGTGGATGCTGAAGGACATCCCAATGGCTCTCGCTGCCGTGGGGACGAGCTGCCGGCAGAGAGAGCCAGAGCATTGGGGAACGGGCGCCGCGCAGGGCTGCGCTCAGCATCGTGCTGCCAGGGGCGGAGGGAAAGCCGCTTTTGCCGCTCAGGAGCCTTCCCCTGAGAGCGTTCAGAGCCACCGGTACTTTTGTCGATGTTCCTCTCTGCAAAGCAGCCTTTCCTGCAGCCAAGCATCCCTTCCTGCTGCTGCTGCAGGCTCCAACGCCGAGAGCCAGCCTGTCTGAGCTACCCAAAAACAGGCTCCTACCAGGAGATGGTGCCCATATTCCACTGAACAGGGGGCAAGCCCTTCACAGCACAGTCCACTTTGGGGCAACACCTAGAAGAAACCCAGCCAGACTATATCAAAATCACCAGAGCAAAACGCACAGCTGATGCCAGGCTCCCTCAGGCAGCAGGGATGCAATTTTGAGGGTGTGACCTGAAGTGTATCTCACCAGGCTGCAGTGCAGTGTATTTGTGTATTTTCTCTTTAGCATTTATATGGTAATAGACTTTTTAATGAGCAAGGCGCTGAAAGTGTAATTGGAAGATTAATAAACACCTTCTCCTGCTGAATATTCACCTGCTACCCAAGGAGCACGCAGCCCTGAGCCAGTGTTCTTACCTTTGTCAAAAGCCACATGTGGATGCTGATTTCTGTGCAATGCTTTGATGCTACCCCAGGTTGCTCTTGATGGTCTATCAAAGGCAAACATGGAATGAGGAGCACCATAGATTCCCAGTGATATTACAAAAGCACCAATTCAAAACATTGAAACAGACACACAATTCAGCCTCTCCTCTTGTACTTTCTTGTCCCCTACTCTCTACTGCTGTCCTGGCAATTTGCATTACTTCCCTCCAGCTCACTGCTGCACAAATATCAGCAGGCTCCCTTCTCAGCACCTGCCACAGTAGCTACGCTCAGCCAAACACGGTCATCATACAGGTACTACCCATTTTTTTGGCAGATATCAAATCCCTTTTCCAACCAGCAGCTTGCCACAGGCTGCATCAGGAGCTGTAGTGAGGGTGGGATGCTGCAACACACCCATGCCACATCTCTCTTTCCTCCTGCAGCTCCTTGACAGCAGCAGGGCACTGCCTGGTTCCCATCACCCAGAGGAGACACCACTGCAGCACACACCACTCCCAGCTGTGGATCCGTCAGATCCCTTCTCCATAAACATCCCATCTTTGATAAAACATATCACTGGGTTCACGAGGTTGTCAGGCCCCAACCCTAAAGGTTTCTCTAAGACTTTGTCTCTGTGGTTTACAGTCATCCCTTACCATCACCCAAAAGAGGATGGACCTCGGCGAGATCGTTGTGACTGAACACGCCAGTGAGAGGGAGCTCTATGAGAAGGAGATGCCGAGAGCCCAGGACCTGCTGTGGAGAGGTGGAAACTGGATCCACCATGGTTTTGGCTATCTCACAGGAGAAATGAAGGAATATGGAGAGTGGATGAAAAGTAAGCAGAAGGATGTGTTTGGAGGTCTCTGGTTGGAGATATGCATATTTCTAACAGTATTGCCAGTGAAGTGTGTTTCACCCCCATGAGGTAGACCATGGTCCAAGCTCATTGCAAATTCTGGCCTTTTAATTATCTCACTCTCAAGAATAATATCTCACTGCATTCTCTGGCCATCACCATGGCTGCATGCAAAATTTGGCACAGTCCTAGGATGTCTTTCACACTTAATCAGTTACATGTCATTATTATCACGTCTCACATAGTGGTGCCCAGAATCACACATCAGGACTGGGGGATGAATTTCATCTGTAACTGCCTTGGATCAGCCACTGCCTCTCATCCACATGTCGGCTGATGATGGGGAATTGCCTCCTGATAGAGGCAGAGGTTCTTGACTTCCCAGCCTTGGGGGAGTAATAAGCACTGCTGGTGTTACAATGCCATAAAATAGAAGCCAAGACTGATCTCAAAGGTTCACTGTCCAGACAGGAACAATGCATGAGCAGACAGTCCAAGTTACCCGTAATTACTGGCAATGAGGATTTGAGAGGCTGTGTAAGACTGTGGGCCCTCTGTCAAGGTTAGTGTTGTTAGAAGCACAGCTCCAGAAATGGGAGAGAAACAAGAGACAGCCATTTACTGCCAGGCCAGTGTGATCCCCAGACACAGGAGAATATCTCCTCCTCCTTTCTCTTTACTCCAGTCATCCATGCTTTGTAGACAGCTTTTCTTAGTCAATGCTCTGGAAAGTTTTGGCCACTGTCCTCTGGTTATACTTGAATTTTTGCAACAAATACTTTTGTCTGAATCTAAGTGTATTGCTGATGCTTGTTGCATAGCTCAACACCAAATACTAATTAAGATTAATTCAGACAAGCCTGTTCATTTTTCTCTAAGGAATCCCTTCCTCATCCTCCTCCTTCCTCCTCCTCAACCCCACCTGGAAGGAGTTCTCAGGAGTAAGTCATTGCCCATATTCAGAAAGAACCCTGGCACCTTGTGTTGCATCTAACGAACAATCTAATTAACAGAATTAATTTCAAATCTTGAGGAAGATATAAGTTGTGTATGCACATTGCCTGAACATCTGAATATCTTGCACATGCAAGCAGCTCCCCTTTCCCGTCTGTTCTCCTTGCACCATCCTTTAATAACAGACAGAGGCACAGAAATGGTTGCAGTTTTCCCAGAAGAGAGCAGAAGAAAAATTTAACTCAATTTGCTGTAGGAGAACCAGCATCAAAAAATTATTGCAGTGGCTTCACCCCATCTTCCCTCTGCACTCACTTGAGGTATTTGTGCTTGGTGTCTATTTGCTCTGCCCAGGTTCAATAACCTTTGCTAAAGAGCAATAACTCTTTGTTCTCTGGAAATGCCTCTTTGCCTTGAGTACAGTCCAAGCTATAACTACTGTTTTCTAATTTAAGTTCTTTAGCTCCCAAAATGCTTCTTAGACACTTTTGACTCCATCTCCTATATCCACCACTCCTTCATGCTCAGGGTTGCTGATTTTCTTCCTAAAACAGCAAAACTTCTTCCTTTTCTTATTTTTCTAGGTATGTATAAAGTAGTTTCAGAGTCCCTCTCTGCATTTGAATTATACACCAAAAAGAATCTGTCTCCTTACTAAATTTATAGCAGAAACTAAAGTGATCTACCATGAAAGTAATGCTTTGACTGTTCTCTGACCACCACAAATAAATCACTTTTTTTCCTGTCCCTCCATGAACTTTACAGCAGTGCCCAGTCCATCCCTATTAGCTCTCAAGTGCCAGATACAAATTATGAGACAACAACTAATCAGAGCCTTGTTTTATAGAACTGTTAACACATCACCTCTGTTCTGTGCCCAGAAAGGGGCTGCAGAGATTGTGCTTTGCTAAAATGATGCCTTTTTGACAGTGTTTTCCTTTGATGTCCTCCAGACAAGCCCTTAATGTTTCAGCTGGTCGACTGGATCTTGCGAGGGACCTCTCAGGTGATGTTTGTCAACAATCCTTTCAGCGGGCTGATAATTTTGGTGGGGCTTTTCATCCAGAGCCCCTGGTGGATGCTCACAGGCTGCACTGGAACCACTGTGTCCACCTTAACTGCGCTGGCCCTCAGTCAGGACAGGTAGGTGGTACCTCATGTCCTCATGCATTTAACAAAAATTGATGGCTGTGATAGCTGGAGCACACTGATGGGTCACTGACCCTTGTTAGAGACAGAAGACTCAGGTGAAGGCCTGTTCCTGTGTCTGTCTTCCTGAACACAGACAGTTCTCTGCCCCTGACAGCCATTGTCACAAACATGCAGGTCCTTTGAACCACAAAGACCCCCCCCTAGACCATCATCATCCAGCAGTCCCCCAACTTTCCCCCTTCCACACACCACTGCAAGGCAGTACATCAGCAGTCTCACTGTTTTTTCATCCCTTCACCAGGGGCAGGACACTTAAAATTGCACTTCAGTGGGTCCCAGTGATGGGCCACCCCTCAGCACAGCTTTCTACTTTGCAATTGCTTCCATCACAGGTCATCCATCGCAGCCGGGCTGCACGGCTACAACGGGATCCTGGTGGGGCTGCTCATGGCCGTCTACTCTGACAAAGGGGATTACTACTGGTGGCTTCTCCCTGCCGTGGCAGTGATATCCATGGCCTGGTAAGTGCCACTGCTCCTCCTAGGGACAGTTCTCAAAGGATGGGTCTGGCTACAAACAGCTCAGACACATTGAGGCCTCTGCCCTGCACCAGTAACTCCAGGCTTGATGGCACTGGGGAGTTGTGTTTGTCGGCACACAGAGCTCGTGGGGGATGTGGTAGGAGCTGAAGGCACAAAAACACTGATTACAGCACACAGGCAAAGCAGCCCCACCCCAGTCCTCTGAAAATGTCCCTCAGCAGCAGGACACAGGCGGGTCGGAGGTAATTGCACCCAACACCATAATGTTTCTTCCTCATCCAGACCCTAAATCAACCCTGTGCTCATCCTGAATTCAATATTCCTCTTCTCAGATATGCAGCCACTCATGAGCAAAATTAATTCCTCCAAGTAGCTCCAAAGGACAGGCTATATCCTTCCAGGATTAAATTTTGCCATTTTTAAATACGGATCACAGCAGCACTGCAGAATCTTTAACAGCCTTAACAGAATATTTAACAGCCTTAACTGAAATTAATTTAATAGTCACATTTTAATCACTGTAAGCAGCAAGATGCAAGCCATTATTGGATTTTCACTGCTTTTAAGATCAGATTTGTTTTATATTTCATTTCTTTAGTCATTCTCAGCAAAAGTCGTCTTATAACAATCTCTCAAAACCCAGGACATGTTTCAAGAATGTTTAGTTTGTCTTATCTGCCAGAATTCCTTGAGGCTTTTTGTTCAAAATTTTCTTCATTGTTTAGTTCACAGGACTTGAGGGTAGAGCTGAAATATTTTAAAATCAGACACTTCAATGATTTTTTAACCGATACTTTGAATTTCAGCTTTAGAAGTCAGCATTTATTTAATGTTTCCTTTTATTCCTGACAAGATGTGTAAGTGAAAGAAGCTTTGTATTTCAGCAAAGAAATTAGGACACCATTTTCACTGAAATACCGATTTTTTTTTTTTTTCCCTGCAGCTGCAAGCAAGGAAATCTGTAAACTCCTTTGGGAACTAAACTTGTCAAAAAAAGAATAGGCTTCATCTGAGATTACACAGGGAGAACAAAGCATTTTTCCCACTGATAGTATCTATACAGCAGGACACAAAATGTTGCTTTTGAAATGTCAAATAATTGGGGTGGGGTCGTTTTTTATTATAACCAGCTTAATGACCTTCTAGGGCTCACATGCAGCTCCTTGAAAAATTAAAGTCTTTAAATTGATTTTTTATAAACTGTAATGTTCACTGCCACTTGGAGTTGACCATAAGAGCTATTTAGCTCACCTCTTCCAGAAGAGCTCGGCTGGAAGGAGAACACAAGGACTGGCTGTTTCATCTCTTCCTTGAGCTTTCTGGGCCCCATGAAAATCAGATATTACCTTGCCAATATGCTCCCATAAAGTCCTTCATGTAGGACACACGCTTTAAGTGGAAATCTGGCAGTGTGGAAATGCCCCAAGAAGGTCAGGCAAAGTTTATATCCCAGGTTCTACAGACAAGAACTTTGGGAAAAGTCATGGTATTTCAAGGTTTACGTGTTTTTGTGTTCTGACTCTAGGTTGAGTGTCAGCCCAAGTACTCAAGTACTTTACATGCTAAAAATATTCAAATCAAGCTTTTTAAAAACAAATCTCAGTTTTCAGGAAATGCTGTATGATTTTGGATGGTGCCCGGGCAGCACAAAATAATGTCAGTCAAGGCCTGAGTGACGTTTGGTACCAACACCTTTCCCAGCTCTGCTACAGTGGTGGCTCCATCTTACACTCTGCTGGGCCTCGTAGGCCCCCAAAATAGTGTCTAACATAGTAAATAATTCCACCCTTCTTAATGGAAGATTTCCCATCCCCTTTGATTACCTCTTCTGCTTTATTTCTCTTCCAGAGCCATCTCCTGATACCTTTCAAACTGTTTAAACAAAAACCAAAACAAACAACAACAAAAAAAAAGGCAAATTGGGTAATTTCCAACTCCCTCTTGCCTCCTCAAGACAGTAGCTTTTTTAGACCATCTGAAGTTCTCCACAGTGCTTCACGTGACATTCTCAAAATCTCCTTTTCTGTTTTGTGTTCAAATTTTCAGCTGAATAGGAAGTCAGATTGCCTGTCTCTGTCCGTGCTTAAACACTGTATGGGATGCATGCATGGATGTGAGAGTAATTTTTTCAGAAAGATGAATAGCTTTCTATAATGTTTTGCTTGTTGCCCAGTAAGATAGTAAGGGATTCACCACCTGGAGTTGCTACAAGGAAATGTATTAGCTTTTAATTGCCAAAGTTACCATTTTGTGACCATGTTTCACCACTATAAATTGTGATGAACAAATTATAATTGAATTTCTTTTCCTTTTCTCAGCCCAGTCCTGTCCAGTGCTTTGGGATCGATCTTCAGCAAATGGGACCTTCCCGTTTTCACTCTGCCCTTCAACATTGCTGTGACCCTGTACCTGGCAGCCACAGGACACTACAACCCCTTCTTCCCCACAACCCTCATCAAGCCTGTAGCTGCAGTGCCCAATATCACCTGGTCTGCCATCAACGTGCCACTGGTAAGCTCCACACCTACAAGTTTATGGTATTTCACTGAAAAGGTGAGCAGGAAGGCGTTCACCTCGGAGTGACACTTTCATGTGGGTCAGAAGGAATCAGGAGCAACTCACAGAAATACATGACTTGGTTCTGTGCAAAGAGAGCAGTGCCACAGAATCTCCAGAGACAGTCCTTGTTGATCCAGCAGAAAAGTTGGTGGAGCCTTAGGGAACAGAAAACCTGAGCCTCTCATTCCAATCAAGCTTGGGTTGTCCCAAAACAAGTCTTGAGTATACATCCAGAACACATCTGGATATGCCCTCCTGCTGTCCAGATATGGTTAAAAAAGCATCAGCAGCACAATCAGTGGCAATATGAAAATTTAGGGAAAACATCAGGTTTTCAAAGTGACAGAAACTCATTTGTACCCACTCCCCTCATGTCTAGGTCTAGCTCTCTGGAGGGTCATCTTCCCAAAGGAGAATAAGGGAACTGATCCAGAGGGTTGTGGTCAGTGGTTCAGAGTGGACATCAGGGACAGGTGGTGTCCCTCAGGGCTCCATATGGGCACCAGGATTATTGAACATCTTCATTAATGACACAAAGGGATCAAGGGCACCCTCAGCAAATTTGCAGATGACACCAGGCTGAGAGGTGCAGTTGACACACCTGGAGGATGAGATGACATCCAGAGGGACCTGGACAGGCTGGAGAAGTGGCCCATGGAACCTCTGAGGTTTAACAAGGCCAGGTGCTGGAGCTGCACCTGGGTCAGTGTAACAAACCCTGGGATCAGTCCAGGCTGGGCTGAGCAGCTGCAGCAGCCCTGGGAGAAGGACCTGGGGGTGCTGTGGGTGAGAGCTGGAGCTGCCCCAGCCCTGAGCCCCCCTGCCCTGGGCTGAGCCCCAGCGTGGGCAGCAGGGCAGGGGGGATTCTGCCCCTCTGCCCCGCTCAGGTGAGACCCCACCTGCAGAGCTGCCCCAGCCCTGGGCTCCAACAGCACAAGGGCCTGGAGTTGCTGCAGCCGGTGCAGAGGAGGCACCAAGATCATGAGAGGGCTGGAGCACATCTTGTATAAGGAAAGGCTGAGAGAATTGGGTTTATTCTGCCTGGAAAAAGAGAAGGCTTTGGTGTGACCTAACTAAGGCCTTCCAATACCAGGAGACATTGTATAGGAAAGATTGAGGGACACTATTTACAAGAGCCTGGGGAGACATTTGAAGACATTCCCCCCAAGGAGAAATGGCTTCAATTTGAGAGTAAGTTTGGATTAGATATTATAAAAACCCTCTTCCCTCTGGGGATGGGGAGGCCCTGGCACAGGTTGCCCAGAAAAGCTGCAGGTGACCCATGCCTGGAATTGTCCAAGGCCAGGCTGGATGGAGCCTGGTTTAGTGGAAGGCATCCCTGCCCATGGCAGGGGGTGGAATGAGATGATCTCTAAGGTCCCTTCTAACATAAATCATTCTGTGACTCTATGACTTACTCAGAGTCCAACCCAGAGCCAGGCTCCTTCCTTCCTTCCCTTTTCAGGCAATAGCTTGGACAAAACATCTGCTGTGTCCCTCAGGGCACAGACAGGCAATAACAAGCCCTTTTCTGCCACCTGCTGCAGCTCTTACAATCCATCCCGGTTGGTGTTGGTCAAGTGTACGGTTGTGGAAACCCCTGGACTGGAGGCATTTTCCTTGTGGCTCTCCTCATCTCCTCCCCACTGATTTGTTTACATGCTGCAATTGGATCAGCCGTGGGGATGTTTGCAGGTAAGAAACACTCACCAAATCATTTTTGCAACCAAGGTATCTTGATCCAAGCCAGTTCCTGCCCAGACTTTATAGTTGTGTCAGCTTGGCAGTAGTTGGGACAATACTGTCTTATTTCAAACTGTCTCTAAATTTGGAAGCTCTTATTAAAGGTTACACGGCACAGTGAAGGCAAGAACAGAAGCAGGTTTTCTTTAAACTTTGCATTTGTTATTAGATTTGTCTCTCAAGCAAGTGGCTTGTTCCATCTTGCTTAACCCTTCAGCCCCTGGGTGTGATGAATCCCATAGACATCACAAGAAAACGTAGAGAAAGGGTTTCAGAATCGATCTCTTGCCCCCACAATTGTTTTAAATTACGACCACAAGCAAAGGTCTGCCTCAGAACTATACAGCCAAGGAAAAGAAAGACTTTTCTGGGATGCAATGTGCTCAATCCTGCTGTGGATTTGTCAAAATACATAAATGAATGCCACTAAAAATATCCTGTCTCTCCACTAACCAGAGAAAGACAATATTAAGAGACATGAAGCAGATCCTAGGGGTTAGACAACATTAATGCCACTTAAGTGGCCAATTTTAATAAAAACAGATGATGGAATAAGTGTAGTCTGATTCCTTGGAAAAGGCAGTGATCCCACAAGTGCTCTGTGCTCTGAAGCACTCTTTACGAGATGTGAGCTACCTTATATTTGTGTTTTTAAACAAAACTGTCCACAATTTGTATGGTTAAGAGCAAATGGCAGGTCTTGTACAGGTGTGACATTCAATCTAGAAGGGAAAGGTCAAGGGAAAGTTTTTGGGGACAAACATGGTGATAAAACTGAGGACAGATGAGGACAATACAGCAGGAAATGCATTAATCTTACAAGTGTCAGGAAGGTGGCCTGTGCACTACATGTTGAGCTCTCCTTTTCACTGTTACTCCTGAATCCCGTAAGAAATCCTGCAGAAGTTTTTGAGAGGTCAGATTTGAAGCAGACCCTCAGCTCCCATCCCCATGGAGAATTTCCCCTGCACAGATGAAGTGACCACCTCCAGTAACTAGACCATTTCTCACAAAGGTCACTAGGAAGAGATGGAAAACTCTGTTCCCACAAAGATATGCAGTTGTGCCTCTGGTATTCAAAATCAGGGTGTGTATGAGGTTTAAACAGAGTTTGTAAGCACGGCTTTCTGCAAGGAGGACACCCAGGTCCTGGATGGATCCTGGGTGGATCCTCCACCCGTGTGTGTGGAAACATCACATTTAGTGAACACATAGAAAGTTTTGTCTGAATTAAACCTTTGAGACTGGGCCAAATTCCACTGCAGGGACATTATCAGAGTTCCAAAATAATGAGTCTCCTTTGACCTCCTCGTTTTTCTGCATGCGCACGTGTGACCACAGATAAACCCATCCTGATGTTATGAGGAAGAGATGACAGATTCCTCCTGCAGGTACCTCTCATACCTGTCCTCACAGCCTTGCCCTTTGTCTCACAGCCCTGAGCATTGCATGCCCGTTTGACAGCATCTACCTTGGCTTACACAACTACAACTGTGCCCTGGCCTGCATCGCCGTCGGGGGCATGTTCTACGCCCTGACCTGGCAGACCCATTTGCTGTCACTTGCCTGTGGTGAGTATCCCTTACACAATGGGAAGGCAAAAATTTGTGCAGCCAGGCACCTTATGAGGACCACAGGTTTAGAGTCAGCCATTGCTCTGTCTGTCCCAAAAGCAGGGACTGTGCAAGAGCTGTTTCTCTGGTGGCATCAAGTGTTGGGCTTGGCCGTGCGAGTACAGAGAGAGGAGCGTTAGACCCTGATAACGGGGACACATCTAGAAAGGGTGGAAGCACTGATTGTGAGATGAACACAAGCTAATCCATGAGCATGTTTAACAAATTAGTAACTCAACAGAAGCAGCCTTTTCATAATTATATGTATCACTGGAGGAAGCATGTCATAAGGAGGGAGCTGTTGCAACAAGCCAGTTTAAAATCCACCCACCCAAAGACCCCACCTCCAACAGAACCCCAAACCAGGCACTATGGGAAGAGTTGAAGATGAGAAATTTGCCATTTAAGACATTCCTGTGAAGACTTGCCCAGGCTCCACTTATCTTTATGTCAGTGTCCTGAGCACAGTTTATGGATTTCTCAGTAGCTTTTTCTTCCCTGACTTTGTCTTTGGGTACCTGACCTTGCCTTCTGTTCTACCATCCCTGGCATCCTGGGGCAAGGAGTCCCCCTGCTAACTGGCTGTGGTGTGAAGCCATGGGACAGAGAACTTCCAAAGTCCAGCACTGCTGGAGAATTTCTGCAATTCCTACTGCATGTGGGTCAGGTCTTGCCAAATAAAAAGAAATTAAAGATTAGAGAAATGCCACCATCACTTTCTCTTGACAAAACCTACCAAACAGATAGGGTGAAATGTACCCACAGAATAATTTGAGTTGGGAAATACCTCTAAAATCAAATCCAACCATGCCTCCAGCCCTGCCAAGGCCACCACTATCCTATGTCCCCAGGTGCCACATCCACACAGCTGCTAACCCCTCCAGAGATGGGAACTCCACCACTGCCCTGGGCAGGTCCAGCCAGGGCTGGACAACCTGTTCTGTGAATAAATTTTTCCCTAGTATTCAACCTAAACCTCCCGTGGTGCATCTTGAGGCCATTTTCTCTTGGGACATTTTAGCTAACTGTTGAATTCTAGCAATGACCCTCCCACTAGGTAGCTGGGAGGATATTTTGCTGTGCATTTGGACAGTGTTGCTATTTTTTATATTTTCTTTGGAGAATTGAGCAACATTTTCCTCATTCTGAGCTCTCTTTGGTCTTCTCTTCTCAGCCTTATTTTGTGCCTACTCTGGAGCAGCTCTTGCTAATGCCCTCTCTGTGGTAAGTGTAGGGTTTTGTGTTTTACTTGGGTTTTTTTTTATTTATTTGTTTTAACTGCTTTTTGATTTGTTCCAGTATAATGTTAAGGAAATGCCTCAAAATTCTCCATATCATCTTTGACAACAGTGAAATGAGAATGCTGCAGCCAGCTGACAGGTCTTGTACAAACTCTGTGTCAGCTGAATTGTGCCCCTCAAGACTTTATATCTGATAATAAGATTTCAAAGACCTTTGGAGCATGTTATCCACAACAGGGTTGTGCATGTATATGTGAGTTACAGCTACAGCATATGGTTTGAGATTAAATACTTAGTTGAACATTATCTTTCAGCAATTCCAAATGATCCAAATTTTAATTTTCTTCTTTCAAAGTCTTTCTCCAACCCAGTCCACAGATATTATTGAAGTTTGAACTGGGTAGAAGAACTAAAATGAGAGGGAGACTGCTCTCTTAAGTATAAAGGCATTATATTACAAATCAAGAAAGGAGTGAAGACAGAAATGCCAGGCTTTGTTTCTTCTTTAAGATCTGAGAGATTAAAGCAAAACCATATTTTAATTAAATTGATTTACTAACTTAAAGGAAAAAAAAGGATTAGAACTAGCAGCTCCACACACTAAATGTTTTCATCTGGCACCCTCTCCGTACTGTGTAGGTCCCTGCATATGGGATGCTATAAGCATACCTGCTTTTGGGAGGCATCAGGAAGAAGGACATCCACTTTTTATCCCTGTGACCTTGCTTTTGGCAGACTTCAATTCAGATCAAGGGGTGGGGGAATAGAGAGGGCTGAGGGTTGGATGTGATGCCAGTGACATATAATCATTGGGCAGAGTGAATATTCATGAATAATACCCTCAATACATGACATTTTACAGAGCAGAGAGGATAGAATTTGGCTCTTTTATTAGAGAATTCAAGTGTCTATGTGTGAGCTGGGTATCTTGGCATTCAGTGCAGTCATCAGAGCTCTGAAGCCTGAATCAGTTGCTTAAGCATTTGTTCCATTCAGCACCAAAATTGAAGCTGCACCTCTGACAGGACTGGGGACTGCTTTGTGCAGCCCCACACGCCCCAGGTGAACTAGAGACCTCTGTGTGGGCAGCTGAACCCACATGTGGTAGCCACTGTGCCTTGGGGGAAAACTCAGACCCTCCCAGCCTCCCTAAGGCAAGAGTTTAGCCACAGGCAGACGTCAGCAGAGACCAAAGAGCGGTACCAAAGTGCACCCCTGTGTCTGTTCTGTCCCCTCCCAGCTAGGGCTGCCAGTCTGCACCTGGCCTTTCTGCCTCTCGGCGCTCCTCTTCCTGCTGATCAACTCAGAAAACCCAGCCATCTACAAAATGCCCCTCTGCAAAGTCACCCACCCAGAAGCCAACCGGATCTACTACCTGAGGATGAAGAGAAGGGCCTCGGAGAGCAGGAGGGAAGAGCAGAAGCGAAAGGAGCAGAAACCTTCTGACAGCTCAAAAATCAGCACCGGGGGCACCCCCCTGTGCACCCCCAAGAGCCGCCACGCTCACTGATTTCAGGTCCACACGACTGTGCAATTTGGGGGCAGATTTTCAGACGTCCCCCAGGCACAGCACAGCCACAAACAGCACTTTTGCCAGCAGTCTGAAGGCTGGGGATTCAGCATTCCACACTGGAGAAATCATGGTTTGCCCTTGAGCTAAGCTTTCCAAAAAGCACTCAGGTAACATAATAACAGCTGCCTTATCAATCCACTGGCTGTTAACTTGAAAGTCACCTCTTATCAATGATAATTATAAGAATAGGCAGAAGAATATTAAAGCTGACGAGAGGCTCCATTTAATTTCAGAGGTGTAATTTAACAAAATAAATATGCTGAGAAAGCACTGGTGTCTAATAATAATAAATAATGTAAGAACTAAGTCAAGAGCTGCACTTCAAATTAAGAACACGTATATTTGAAAGTGAAATAAACACTGTTCTCTTCCTTTCTTGTGTGTCATCAATATCTAACCCTTTTAATACCACTTCACAACTACAACACACACAGGTAAATACTCTTACAGAGCACATCCTGTAGCACTTTCGATGCCATCTCCTGCCTCCTCATTAAGTGCTAAGGCAATGAATACATATGCTTCAATCAGACTAGAAGAGTGACTAGCTAGCAGTGATCAAACACTTTTCTTTGAATAATTTTCTGTCTTACACATAGAAGGTCTCTATCTCCTGCTGACTGCTGGCTAGCAAGTCTGAATCCCTACACACATCCAGTGGGAAATAGGAAAACTAAGAATGGGATAAATGTTTACTGCTGGTGGCAGTTCTTTTTCTCCCTTTCCTAGAGGGGCAGATCCTTTCCATTAAACCATGAGAAATTAAGAAGAGAAAGGTTTCCACTGCCACTTTATGCCTCCTCCAAATCTTTCAAACAGGGAAGTTCCAACTGCTCTAAGGAGGACTTTCTCAGGAACCTTTTCCAAAGCCTCTGCGAAGGAAGCCTGACAGAAAGGCTTCCTCATTCTAAAGTTGTTTTATGTAGTTAGTTTGAAATCACAGAAGGATGTGAAGATATAAAATCCAAAGGGACTGTGCAACCACAGACACTCAGACACTGTCCTCTCTGCCTTGTGATGTAGGGCCGTTTTGCAGATCCGTATGAGCATTTCTGAGCAGGTAGGATCTCAGCTCCAAACTCCACTTTTTTAAAAAGGTGAGGCTGTGTGCTGCTCATGGACTTATCTGTACCTTTATCACCAAAAATCCATCAGCACCAGCATCTTCCTGCCCCTCAAAGTGTCCCCTAGGAGTAGCACCCAAGATTGGACTCATCCTGGGAGACAAAAAACATGGTGTTGTTTATGTTCAGATTGGGCTTTTTTAAACAGGTGAGGTCATTCCAGGAACTCTGGAAAAATTTAGGTCCTACTTCCTCTCCTCTCTGCCAAGACACCCTTTGAGCCATGATTTCAGCAAACCACTGCTAGCAAGTGAAAGTCTCCCATGGTCACTACAAACTGCAAAATCAGGGACATCCCCCTGTTGCTGCTGCTGTAGAGAGGCAAAGAAAGGCAGAACAACACAGAAGGTGACACACAACTGCCTGAAGACCTTCCCTCCACAGCAGTCAATGAAATATGAAGCACATAGAAAACTAGGAGAGCCTATTCATGCACAGTTTAATTTAGTTCATCTACAGTCCAGCGTTAGAGAAATATTTGAATAGCAGCAATAGAAAGTTACTGCAAAAAATACTCCAAAATAATGCTAGAACCATATATATGAAGAAAAACTCCAACTGCAGTTAGTTATGCCCAACATATTTGTTTTCTTAAAAACAAGAGTGAAGCCCAGGCAAAATATGGCTTTGGAAAGGATTTGTCATGTAAGTGCCACTGCAGGCATTAATTCCTCAGCCACAAGAAAATCCATTCTGAAATCAATTAGTAAAGCAATTTCTAGAGTTGAAGCCTTCCATAAAAAATAGAGTATAAACAGATTTTTTAAGTCTCTAGCTAATCAAAAGATTTGAATAACTATAGCCAGTACTAATAATTCTTGAAAACAGGCAAGACAAATCAAGTGTCTCCTGCAAGGGAGTAGCAGACAATAAAAGCACTAACTGCAGATATCAGTGGTAGCCCAGCAGCTTGATACCTATAGAGTTCTATAAAAATTTTCATTCAGAGAGATAAAATGTACAGTTTTCAGTGGGACTAATAATTTTGAGACAGCTCCCAGAGATATAACATAAAACAAATATGACCATTAAAGGAGGGAAAAAAAAAAAAAAAGCCTCTTCTATAGTTAAAACTATCACTCAATCCAGCTCCCTTACACCTTAAATAACATTAAATAAAAGTTCCTGTACAAACAAACACCTACCCATAGCACATGAAAGGACCAACTTCCTAAAAATTTTCCTTCAAAAATTAAAAAGCAGAACAGACTATGCAAAGTGGGTGCCCAGTCTAAAAAAATATACACTGTGTGGTTCGAAGAAAAATGCTTACCTTATTGCTCCAAATATAATTTTTCTTACTCTTGTGTTTGCTTCATACCCCGTAAAAGAATAAAAAAAATGCATCTTGGCTCTTTGAGAGGAGGTTCTCAACCCTTCTCCTGCAGACACGGGTGCTTCTGTTGGTAAGATCAGTCACAGAACTCACACAGAAAAAGCTGAGGCAAGCTCTTTGGATGTCTTGGATTGGGTGTTGGTGATTCCAGGATGACTTACCTGTTAGTGACTCCTTGTGAGTAACTGGCAAAGCTGCATGGAGGGAACATGGAGGGAAGGAATTCGCTTTTCCCATGGACATTACTTGTAGCAGGGGTCAGAGGCAAGCTGCCACCTGCATTGGAGCATCCTAGTTGCTGGAGCATGAAGTTTCCCTCCTGATTCATAGAATCACAGAATCCTTTAGACTGGAAAAGCCCTCTAAGATCCTTGAGGCCAACCATCCTCCAAGCACTGCTGAACCTGCCACTAACCCACATCCCCACGGATTTTAAATCCTCCCAAGGATGGGGCTCCATCACTGCCTTGGGCAGCCTGTCAGTGTTTGACAGCCCTTTCCACACTGAAGCTTTTCCTGATATCCAGTCTAAAATTGGTTTCCATCATCTGGTCTTGTTTGAGACACAACCACCTCCTCACATACCACAGGGATGAAGAGCAGACAGGAAGAGCAGCACAGGTGGAGACAGGAGGTGGTGACACCAGGGAGGATGCCCAAAGCTGCAGACCTGGAAAACCCAGAGCTGTGCATCCAAACAGTGATGGGGAGAAGTGATGGAGCATTGCACAGGACTCACAGGCCAGGCAAAGCATGATGGGTTAAAGCCTGATGAACACATTGCCTTGCTCTTATCTATTTTTAAGCAACCAGAACCACTTTGCAGCAGAGCTTGGGCCCTACTCCCTGTTCCATTCAACCCTGCTGTAAGCTTAAAATAAATATTGTCATTTTTTCTGCAATGCAACATCTCTTCTTCCCATACCTGCTAGTATTCAGTGCAGGTAGGAGCCTGCAATCATCAGACACAGGGAGAGTGTGCATCCCATCCCAGCCTCTAGGCTGCTGGCACAGGGAGCCAGCCAGCATCCCAGCAGGCACCAGAAAATACCAGGAAAAGCTCTGTGTTCCACAGGGGCACTCCAACAACATGGGGTCTCTCTACAAGCTGAAAAACCCAGAACTCTCAAACTTGTCCAAACTAGATAATTCCTTAAGATATCCAGCTGTTGGGGAGTTGCTCTGTGCTCTGTCCATGCCAGACATCTCCAGTCTGCAATGACAGACATATTGCCCAACACTGCAGAATGATTTAGGCTTTTTGTAGATCACATTTGCCAGGATCATGGAAATACCACCACTCTGAGGGGGAGACCTGTTTGCTGAATACTCTTCCCTCACTCCCTCTTCCTCCACATCAGTTTTGATTTGGGAGAAGGAAGGAGTTCAAACAGGAAACAAGCCCTTGATTGCAGTTGATTTTACAGTTCTCAGGGGGTCTCTTACAAGCTCCAAAAGCTGTTGCCACAGCTGGAATTCACACATCCCAGTGGTGGGATAAAAAGACCTGGGATGGTTCTGTGGGAAGTGAAGGTTTCTTGCACTGCATTTTACCTGGCAATGAGTTTGGGTATCTCTGACTTCTCACTCAGCAGCTGCTGAGTGCATTCAGTCACCTCGAGGCATTTAATAGCTTAAGGTCTCATGGAACTGCATCCTCACATCCATCTCCAGGGGTAAGTTTTTGCATAGACAGCTGAGGCAGACCCAAACCCCTGCTCCCAAAATGTTCATCTTCACAGAGCACACCAGGGCTGAAGCACCAAGTGTGTGCAGAAGCCCGTCCAAAAACATCCAACTGCACCACCACCTAAAATGCACAGATGTTGGGGCTGTTCAGCACCCAGCATCTGCAAATTAAACTGTGCTGTACACTTTTTTTTTTTTGTACATTTTTGCAAATGGCAAAAGCAGAAGGACAGAGGCATCCTTGACCTATGCAGCTTAGGATGGTCTGGAGTCTTTTATCCCCTGCACACTCCGTCCTGTACCTGACACTGCTTTTCCCCACTTCCCTCATTTCATCCAAGTGCTGACAGCTCTGTTGCTCTGTCATCCAAAAGCCTCTGCTCTGCAGAACTGCTCAGCCAGAAATCAGGTAGAGACTTCTCATCTTTGGAGAAAACAAAAAAGTCAGAGGTGATGACAAATTGTCAGCCAGCGATGGTTTCCTACTGCAGCCAAGAAAGCTTAATTCCCTTGTGCAAATTAAATCATGTTTAGGGCATTTTCCCTTGGCAGGAACTGATCTATCCAATAGATATGACCTTTTTTTCTTTCCTTTTGCCTACCCCCAAATGTGCATCTCTACTGTAAAGGGATTTATACCTCTTTGTGCTTGTGCATGAAAATGTCGCTCCACAGTACTGCTTGCAAAATCCCACCCACAGCCAGAGTAACTCTCCCTCTATCCATTGCACTGACTATTAATTTCCAGTTGTTCCTACTGTCTGGTGCTTCATTTCTGGATGCTACCAATCCTCTCTCTCTTGTTGATCAGCAATCCATGCTATGTACAGCATCTTCCACTTCTATTAAGAAATACTTGGCAAGAAAGTAGTAATCACTGGGATTTATAGGCTGAAAGTTTCTCGTTGGAACAATTATAATATTCTGCTTGATGTTAATGCCTAACACATTCATCTCCTACAACATACAGGTTTGTGAGAGTGGGTTAGTTCCTTGGAAGCAGCCATGCCCTGGGTGAGACTCACAGCCCTACCATCAGGGCAAGGGAGGAAGAAAGGGCAGGGAAGTTTATTAAGCTGAGAGTAGATGCAGGGAAGTTAAGTGAATTGACTCTGAAACTGCAAAAGTGAATGAAGAAGCAGAAAAACACCTTGCCTTGTGTCACAAAAAAGAGGCAAGTCTGACCAGCTTTGTCATTTCTAATGGGATCCTGATGCCTTGAGGTAGGTTTGGAAAAGAAGCCTCTTTGAATTTGGGCTTTTCCTTGGAGCCAGAATAACAGGAGAGGGGTTTGAAGTTGAAACTTAGAATTATTTGAGTTTCAGTTTCCCATCTTTACTGAAATACAGCAATACAGTCAACCTTGGGCTTCCAAACCCCTCCAGTATTTCAGATTGTTTCAATATAATGGCTGGACTCAATCATCTCAAAGGTGTTCTCTGAACAACTATTCCATAATGCTGTGATTCTTATATGGCTGATTCAGTCTGCTGTGCTAGAGAGGACCAGAAAAACAAACAACCCTGGGGTTCAGATTCATGCAGGAACCAGAGAGCTTTTCTCCCTCTCAGCTCCTGAGCCCCAGAGCTTGCAACGAATCTCATCTCCACAGGCATCCAGGCCAGCCTAGAGAGATGTCCATGGCCGGAGGGAAAAATGATCCAGCTGACTGGGAAGAGGGAAGGAGACACAAAACCAAACAAGGGGAACCAGCCAGAGCAATGCACTGGGCTTTTCTTTGACCTGTCTTTCACTGGGTTTCATGACACAACATGGCTTCTTGGTTTTCCTGGAGCCTCAGACACATTTCCTGAGCTGGACACCATGGGCACTTCTACCTTGGTGAGTGAGATGTCCCCAAGCTGCTGAACCACCAGTGCAGCCCTTGGCATGTGTTGGCCTTGGCTAACTAGTGCCTTTCCAAACAATTCCCCACTCCCACCAGCAGCAACATTTTGAACAAACACCTTGAAAAACATGCAGCTGAAATAGAGATGTCGTTTTCTATCCCAGCACTCAGAGCATCAGCCTGCAGGAAGAGAGTCTGCACCTCTGCCTAAAGCTGGCACCTACTTGCCTTTGCAGAGCAGAGCTTTTTTACACACTACTCTAGCTCTAAGACAACTACAACCTGCTCTTCACACATTCCTGCCCCACTCCTATCCCAGGATACAGACACTGTTGCTCTTAACCAATGAGCTGGTTTCCAGATATCACTCATGCACTCTTGGAGCTGCATGGGCTGAGGAGGTGAGTCATGAGGGCTTGTCAAGGTGGACAGAAAGGACAGTGGGTCTCCACAGAAAGCAGGCAGCGGAGGGCACTGATGTGAGTGCATTAGGAGAACCGGTAGTTTTGGGAGTATACACCACCAAGAGCAGATAGGCTCAGAGCACAAGGAGTTTGGGCTGTGCTGGGACCAGGCAACTGCTGTTTGTGAGCCCTCTGAAAATGGAGATCTGAGTAGCAATTGCTGCGATGTGGCTGTGCTGGAGTCACACCACGAGAGGGAGACGGACACCAGAGAAGCCGGTGCTCTGCTCCAGCCACTTACCCAGCCCCGTCCCTCTGCCTCACAGAGGAATGCCAAACAGCAGCTTTCTCTAGAGAACTTTACAGGCCAAAACACAGGAATAGAAGCTGCTCATACCAACTCGGCTGCTGGGCCACCCTGTATACTCCCAAAACTATTCCCCCGAGCAAGCAAGTCCAAGACTGTGACAGACCCCATGGTGCTGTGCGCTGAAACAGATTTTTTCCACTCTTCACTCACTCATAGAAATGAGATGATGAAAAGCAATGTGGCCATGGACGCTGATGGGGGCAGACTTGCTCCTCCAGGTATTCTGTCTGTGGGACAGGTCAGTCCATAGTTGGCCAGAGGAGCTGTGTCCTCAGCCAGGACATGGGCTGAGCACCACTCTCCCTCAATGTACTGTGTGGCTCTCTCCCACTCCTGCCATACTTCCATTACCACTGTCAGCTCTCCACACACCTCCAGAGGAACCACAGACTGGCAATAATTCTGGAAGTAAAACATTAGGTTTGGTCATATTCAGCCCAGATGAGATGCAAACGTCCCTTACCTCACTGCAGCCAACTTGGAGCATCCCCTTATTTTGACACTCTCTCCCACAACATCCTCACAGACAAGTTAATGAAGTATGGGCAAGATAAGTGGGCAGCAGGTTGGACTGAAAATTGGCTGAATGGCTGGGCTCAAAGGATTATAATCAGTGGCACCAATTACAAGTAGAAGCCAGTCATTATTGCTGTAACACAGGTGTAATAAGTTTAACTTCCTAATTAATTACCAGGATGTTGGATCCTCAGCAAATTTGGGGAAGGCACAAATCTGGGAGTAGTGTTGGGTACACTAGAAGGCTGTGTTGGCATCCAGTGAGTCCTCAGCAGTCTGGAAAACAGAGGCTGAAAAGAACCCCTTGAAATTCCAGAAGAAGTGCAGAGTCCTACATCTGGGGAGGAACAATTCTATCTGTACATGCTGGTGGTCATCATCTGGAAAGCAGCATGGCAGAAGAACCCTGGAGGGTCCTGGTGGTCACCAAGGTGACCACAGTCCAGCAAAGTGTCCTTGAAGCAAGAGAGTCAATATCTCCCTGGGCTGCATCAGGAGGAATGTTGTCAGGATTTCCAGGGAGGGGATCCCTGCCGTTCTCTCACAACTCTGGTCACATATCACATGCTCACACCCCAGTCTAGCAAAGGCAGACCAGGACTCGAGGTTTAGCAATCTGCAAAGCTCCACACATGGATTTACACCATTTCAAAGCACTTGTTGGAGTGCAAGAGCTGATGTATCTCCCTGAGCAGACCTATTCCCATCGGTAAAACCTGAGTCAAGGAGCACTGCCAAAAACAGCACTAAAAGGCAACCTGCTACTAAGTGATTTTAATTCTTCAAGGCCACTGAGCCTTGAGAGAGGAGTGAAGCCAAAGTGTGTGAAGCTGAATTAGGGCCATTAGAATGTTTCCTGGCACAGCTGACCAGTTCAAGCTTTGTACCCAGCTAATGCAGCCAGACAGCTCCTGCCTGGCGAGCTAAACCAGTCAGGGATCATTCAGCATTTTTCTGGTGCTGCATCTGGTTGAGATCCAATGACCAGCCCCTGTTCTGACCATGTCAAGCACTGGGCTTGGTCCAAGGGATGTTCTCAGAGACACCTTGCCTCAGAGCACAGAAGAAGAAACATTCACCAGCTTCACCAGCAGAGAACTGATGAAGTAAGTCACAGATTTAGACCTCCTAAATCACACAGAGCTTGTCTGCCAGACATCAACACCAGCTGCCTTGTCCTCAGCACCAAGCAGTCTTCACACGTGCCTAAAATCAAGAGGCAGCTCTCCAGTCCTCTGTGCTGCCCAATTTGCACACATTTACAGGGTCACCCAGAGCTGGTGGCCCACTCCCAGGCAGGTGATAGGTGAGGTCACCCAGAGCTGGTGGCCCACTCCCAGGCAGGTGATAGGTGACAAGCACATGGCACATCTCAATGCTTTCCCCTAGGAATGGCCATTGCTGTTTCAGTCTTCCCACCTTGAACCCCAAAGGATACCTACATCCTTGAGTGGCCAGCACTGGACATTACTGATGGGCGCCAGAACTGACACTGAGTTACACCTGGGAGGTTTTCCATCATTGCCACCTTTCCACATCAGTCCTGTACAGAGGGAATCTCGGTCCTCAGGCAACAAGGAGCGCTTTGCCTTGGGCACACAGCTGCAGGCAGGCATTCCTTCATCCGCCCCTCCAAGAGCTGGCTGCACCCGGGATCCAGTGATTTTGTCACATGGCACTGGAGATCTTCCCTGCTCTGCCTCTAGCCCCGAGCAGGCTGCTGCCAGGGACCTCATTCCCACGCAGGCATCAGCAGACTGTGATCCTGTTACTTATTAACCAGCCCTGATAACCAAAACAATGCACCTCTCCAAGACATCCATCACTGACCTGCCAGCCACTGCCTTTTTTGTATGTCACTCCAACCTGTCAAATACCCCATTAAGGCACCAGAATCAGACAGAGAGGTTCTGAATCTGGTTCCTTTGTACCAGGACATGTGGTGACAGAACAGGTGGGAGTGGCTTCATGCTGACAGAGAGCAGTTGAGATTAGATATTCTGAAGAAATTGTTCCCTGTGAGGGTGGGGAGGCCGTGGCAGAGGCCCTGCCTGTGGCTGCCCCATCCCTGGCAGTGTTCCAGGCCAGGCTGGACAGGGCTTGGGGCAACCTCGGATAGTGGAAGGTGTCCCTGTCCATGGCAGGGGATGGAATGAGATGAGCTTTAAGGTCTATTCCACCCCAAACCATTCTAGAATTCCGTGACCCTGACATTAGCTCTGTCGGTCAGAGCATGGTGCTAGTATCACCAAGGCTGTGGGTTCATTCCCTGTATTCCACTTACTTAAGAGCTGGACTCACTGGTCCTTGTGGGACCCTTACAACTCAGAATATTCTGTGAATCTGTGATTCCCTGGAGGAAAGAAATACCCCACAGCTCCAGAGGTGGAAGCAGCACAGCCCGGGAGGGAGCCCTGCCTGTACTCTGTGCTCCACCCCTTTGAGGGAGAGCTGAAAAGATGTTGCTGTAAACAATCTGGAGCCATGCCTGGGCATCCCTGAAACATGAGAGGTAGGAAGCTTAAAACTCAGTCTGAACAGACCCCCTGTGAGGCTCTCCCATCCAAATCACCCAATGCATTTCCCTTCTTCGGACACTGAAGGGTTCATCTCACCAGTAAGAAAGCAAAGGCAGCCCAAAGAGAAATTCATGGTAAAGGAAAAATATGTGAAATGTACTAGAGTGAAGCAGCTTTCCCTGCAAAATTTCATATTCTACTGGGTGCAAAGGCATAGGATGGCAGTGTCTGGCTCACTCACAAGGGCTGCTGCCTATTTTATCAGAGGAAGACTGGCTCTTGCAGCAATGCTGAGCTGACAGCTTGTATCAGCCCTCCTCTTAGGGGAGAAAAAATTCCAGTCTGCTGTTAAAAACACCTCCATCAAAAGAGATGCACCCTGGGAATGAGCACAGTGAGAATAAAATCATTCCATCTTATGTGCATGCTGAGGCTGTTTCCACAGCCTGGATGAGGCAAAGCCATAAAGCTTAGATAGGTGCTGGTTCAACAATAAACCATTCTCTCTAGCACCCAGCTCAATTTGCAAGGTTGCTTCTCTCAGTCATCACTGGGAAAGAATCCTAAAGTGAATTATACCACGACTTACATTAGCCTAAAAGGTCCCTTAAGTTCACCAGCTCCTTCTCTGCCCTTTCTCCTGTGTTACTCTTCAAGACTTTCCAGCCTCTTCTCTGCCTTTTGCAGCACTTTCACAGCCTTATAAACCTCTCAAATATGCCACACTTCTGATATTTCAGATTCCTCCAGCAGGATAGGGAGGATAGGTTAAAAAAAAATAACAGAAGGAAAAGAAAGAAAAATACTCGTTGAATTTCTCAACTAATTGATAGAAATCAATTAAACAATGGAAGATCACCAGGTCTTTCAATGCATTTCATTAACAGAATAGTGCTTCTGAAAATTACCCAGAAATAGGAAAACTTGACAGGCTGCTGAACACAAAATGTTGTGTTGCACATTCCCAGGCCAGAATTTTGATAGAGAAAGATGCTAAGTTGTGCTGGATAAGGAGGATAATGCTGGAGAGGTCAAGCTCAGGTACACTGAGTCCATTTTAAAGCCCTCAGTCCTTTTAGAGGAGGAGAAAGGACAGAGTTAAAGGAGAATTAATTAAAAAATAATAAAACAAAATAACTTTTAAAAAACCACAGCAGGGAAGAGGACATTTGGAAAGACTGTTGGCAAGAGACCCAGGACAGAGCAAGAGGAAAGGTGGAGAATTCAAAGGGGAACCTTCTTAACATTCACTTGGAGCTCAGCAAGTGGGAGGAGAAACAAATCAGTAATATCAGGACAGGAGCCATGCTAGCCTATATAAGCTGGTGGGACATTTTCCCTACTTCTGTTCTAGCCAGCAAACCTACAGCTACTCCAGAGCTCATCAGAGAGGTAAGAGCACTCTGTTCTTTCCTTCTAATGCCCACTGTTACTGACTTACTTGGGTCTTTCCTCTCCCTCAAAACACCTGGCAAGCAGCATTTGAGCAATTCTGCTGAAGGAGAACATCTGAGGCTCAGGAGGGGCACAAGAATATCAGTTATCAAGAACGTTCTGGCAGGGTGAGGATTTACTAGTACTGCTTAGCCCAGGCAGATGAACTTTTGAGGAAAAGGAGAAAAGAAAAAGAAAAGAAATAGCCAGAGCTCTTTAACATTTCCTTTTACTGCCTTTCCATTCTGCCAAATGAAAATGCCCAGAGAGTAATAATGCACAGCCGATGTGAGAGTGTCTCTGTATTTCTCTGTCCCTGGGAGACAGATCTCTGAAAACTGAATTGCATGTGGGCTTAATGAATATTTAAATCCGAGGGGTAAGATTTCTTTTGAACTAATACTTTGAAATATATCTTCTATGGGAGAACCTGAACTCTTCTTTTCCAGTGGGGGTCAAGTGCATTATAACCTGTTTCGAGGATTGTGCTTGTGCATGCTTGTGTTCCTATGCCTAACACAATATTAATCCAGCTTTACTACCCCCCTGGCAATATTACACGGGCTATGCTGGAATTAGAGTTGCTGAGAGTCTGGCCCTTTCCTGCTATTGTGCTTGGATGCAGGAATTCCTCTAAAAACAGGCTGCACACAGAGCTTGGCTGCCCGCAGACTTCACAGCAACAATTCAGAGAATGCAAGAGACAATGGCTGCAATTGTGCGGCAGCAGGTCCTCGGGTCCTTGGACAAACAAATAACTCACTATAAACTAAACCCTCAGAGAAACCTGAATTTTGGCAGGGAGAGAGGAAAATTCCAGAAAGAAGAGAAAGCACCAGATAACTTTGCTGCGTTTTCACAGGTAAAAGCCCAATGTCTAGCTTGGAAGCACCCATTAGCTGGGTTAATTAGCCAAATTAAAGACACTGCCCCTCTCCCAGCTGCAAGCACAACACTGTTCTTACCATGCACAACACAAAACGAAGGTGTGGCCAGGCTTGTCTCCTCTTCAGCAGGTGAATAAAGGAGTATTTGCAGGGCCAGGTGCTGCAGGAGAGCAGCCCCAGCACGGAGCCTGCTCCACGGCAGCTTTAACAAGGCATGACTGAGATGCGTGGGTATGGTGTGACCAGGGAGGAAGGGCACACAAGTGGAAGGAAAATTGATTTAGGGAGACACGGGGTTGCATAACGTCAGTACTTTGCTACAAGACATTTATTAACTCTGAAAAGACGATTTAAAAAAAGGGGATAGATTAACAACTCGGCCTTGTGATGATTTAATCTTCGTGAAAGAGAATCATCTTTTATGTTCTCTGTTTTGTTTCATGGGAAGCTCTCACTCCCCATGAAAATAGTTTTAAATTGTTTCTCTGCACTTACAGCACACTACAAATCACTTGCACTTGCACCACTGAGATGAAAAGTGTGCTCAGACTGGCTCTGCCTGGGTTCTGCTGCTGCTCCTGTATCCCACCAGTTACACACCAACCAGTGCTGACAGCTTGCACAACAAGACTGAAGCCCCTCTCCAGAGCTTACGTGAGATGAGGCGGTGCACTCCAAGCTGTCTATCTGAGAACAGGACTTAGCCTCTAAAAAAAACCTTTTTCCCAGAGTAGTAGAAATCAGGAATGAAAAAGGACTTACCAAAACTGCCCCCCTGCAGAAGCCAAGCAGTCTGTTCCAGCAGAACACTCCTTTTGCAATTATTTCTATTTCCTTCCTTTGTGCACTAAGAAAAAAATAACACTTGCAGTGAAAATTATGTGTTTGCATAACTTTAATAGCAGGTCTTCAAAAGACCTGCTGCAGGCCAGCACACATGGAATCCCCATCAGAATATGTACACTACATTGATATTCAGACATCATTGTGTTAAAATTCTCTGACCATCTCCACAGTTCTGAGATAAGACATCTTTTGTATTCTCTCCTTTCTTAAATACCTGCTATCACCTACGCCCTGAAACAATGTAATATGTTAACAAATCATTAATCTGAGCATATAAATGGTAGGTACTGCTTCGTACAATCACTAAAAATGCCTAAAAACTTTTATGCTGGTGCTAGTTTCCAAGTGCTTTACTACTTCTTTACCCTCTCATTGGATATCTCAGTAGCAGTAGTGCCAGTCCTTCATACTTCGCTTTTCTGAACAGGTGGGACAAGCCTCAGGGCTGTGGTGACAACAAAGCCCCCTCACAGTGCCTGGGATGGGATTCAGAGGGGCCATGAAACCAGTGGGGCTGGATCTGGGTCTCTACTGTGCCATGAAGACCCCATCCAAAACCAAAGGTTCTCTTGGCCTACACCCATTTCCCACCCAGCTGCCTTGCAGGTGAGGAGGTTGTTCAACACTGATTTCATTCTCTCTTAGCATAAATGATCACAGAATGGTTTAGGTTGGAAGGGATCTTTAAAGCTCATCCAGTTCCACCCCCCTGCCATGGCAGGGACACCTTCCACTACCCCAAGCCCTGTCCAGCCTTGAACACTTCCAGGGAAGGTTCAACCACAGCTTCTCTGGGCAATCTCTGACAGGGCTTCACCACTCTGACAGGGAAAAATTTCTTCCTAATACCAAATCTAACCCTGCCCTCTGTCAGTTTGAAGCCATTGCCCCTTGTCCTGTCACTCCCTACGTGCACTACTGAACTGATGAAGTTCCTGTGGTTCCTCTCTAGAGAGACACACCCCTAGATCAAATGGGGCTGCCTGGAGGGTTGGACTAGACGAGCTTTAAAGGTCCCTTCCAGCACAAAGTGTTCTATGATTCTATGACATAATGAACACGAGTTTGAGCAGCCCTGCTGGACAGAAGGTAACCACAATCACCCCACAGCCCCTGTGACTCTGAATACTCCGGTATGCGGGGCATTCATTGGGTATCAGGTTGGAGACAGGTTAGTGCAAGTGACTCACCAGACCACCTGGGCTTTCTGCAGTGCCAGCTGCGGTGAGCTGCCTGCATGTCTGCCCATGGAAACCCAGAGGAGAGGAGCATGGCCAGCTCACACTTGCATCACTGCCCTAAGCATGCACTTTACTTGGCAAAGTAATACATCAAGTTTTGGTGAGTTCAGGCCCTCAGCTTCATCAATTTTTTCCTCCACCGTGCAAGCGGACTGGACTGTGACTCCAACACTTCACGTGCACATCACACCCCATTCTGCAGACTCCTGAATGCAAACATCTCCTTGCTCAGCGTGCAGGGAAACACCCAGGGCACGCCAGCATGGGTCACACAGCCACGCTCTGCTGTGCAGCAGCACTTCATTTTACGTGTTAGCAACAGGGAAAGCCCAACTTACGTAAAGAAGGAGATCCTTTAGAAGGAAAATGTGAATGCACTTTCACCAAATGGAGAGCATTCATCTTGGCTGGAAATTTTGATTTAACTGGAAGTACATTCAACTCACTTATTCCAGAATAAATTATAAAAAAAGGAAAGGTTAATGAATTAAGGTAATGAATTATAACACAGCCAAAGAAAGCCTACCCAAATCAAGACACCATCCCCAGAAATGCTCCTCTCCTCTCCTCTCCTCTCCTCTCCAAAAGAAATGTATCAATGCATGTGAGTAATGGAATAAGGCACCGTGGACAACCCCAGGCTAAGCCAATGCTCACAAGAGAGGTTGAGCTGGTCCCAATAGGAAACTGAACTTATGTGCCTATTGTTGATGGCTGATGGGTAAGTTCAAAGTGGAAATACGAGTTAAGCAGCAGAGAAACTTAATAAATGAAACATCTTCTTATAACTGCATGGAAGTCTGGGAAGACAGAGCATGTGAAGAGGGAATGTGCTCATGGAGACATAAGAATCAGGTGTTCAGAGTAAGGATTTTCCTCTTTCTGGCTCCAAAGTAGCACATGGTGAGCAGTTACGTGTTAAATATCATATCAGAAAGAGACATTGTGATGAACTTTCTTTTTTTCTCCCTTGAATTTTACCAAAGGTTCAGAAGATCAACATGGAAAACGGTGTTGATGTCAAGATAGAAACCAAGGGGGAAAGAATGCCAATAAAGCAGAATCCACTGAGCAAAGGTGGGAAGAGTTTCTGCAGAGCTGTGGGTTACCTCACTGGAGACATGAAGGATTTTGGAACCTGGCTAAAAGGTAAAGCTACTTCATCCTGACTAATGACAGGAGATTCCAAATAAAAAGTACATGAAAAGAGTAATAACTTCTCAGGGATGTGATTCAAGTTAGAGTGGTACAGAAACTACCTCTCCCCTGATTTATGTCCATTTTGTAGGGGAAGAAATCAGCTTTGTGCAGAGATCCACATACTGCTTAAATCTTGGGGATGTCTGAGATGACATTTACCTCCCAACATGCCATGTACAAAGTGAGTTTAGTCCCAGAGAATATAGCCCTGGATGGTTATTCTGTGCTCTGCCATTCTTCATAACACTCCACATCCTTTCAGCTGAGCAGTTTCTGTCAAGCCTAATGCCACTGTGAAGTTAAATTACACATAGGTAGGTGTGTTTGGTCCCTGTAATAAATCAGCAGTGGGGTACACACACTATTTGCCATCTGAGCCACAGACATCATAAATTAGCTGGCTCATATGAATCTGGTCCAGGGTACTTTATAGCCCAGGGTTCTGGCAACCTCACTGTTCATCTCAGTTTTCCAGCTGTAAGACTTCAGTGTAGACCATAATAAATCCCTGTCAGGCTTTACAGTCTTGTTGATTCATTGCTTCAGTCGTGGTGCCAAGTTCCACTGCCAAAACTCTTCCTGAGTTTCAAAAATACATCCCAAATCAGCACCACCTGCAGAACTTAGGGGGCTTGTTTTATTACTTAATTTGATCTTTTCCAGACAAACCTCTCATGATCCAGCTCCTTGACTGGGTGCTGCGTGGGATATCCCAGGTGATGTTTGTCAACAACCCCCTCAGTGGGCTGGTCATCCTTGCCGGCCTCCTGCTGCAGAACCCGTGGTGGACACTCACAGGATGTGTGGGAACACTTGTCTCAACTTTAACAGCGCTTATTCTGGGTCAGGACAGGTAAGTCCATCCTTCTCCACCTCGGGTGGCCACTTCAGTGCTGACTTATGTGTTGGATGTGTGATGTGGATGAAAAGCCTGAATTTAGTGGAAGGCGTCCCTGCCCACAGCAGAGGGCTGGAACAAATTGATCTTTAAGGTCCTTTCCAGCCCAAATCTTCCATGATTGTGTGATCCATCTTTCACTGGCTGTGTATCTGGTCTGGTAGGATCAGACAGATCCTCCCAGCAGCCACACCTAGTGCAGAGGGACACTGGATAAACCTGCAGAAGGGGTAAGTGCTAACCCAAGTGTGCAAAATCAAATGTCCCAGCAGGTCATCCCCACAGAGAGCTGGGTGGGGAAGGAGGGCTAATGTGAGCACAGCATCCTCAGGGGAGAAGATTTGAAGACAGCTGTTCCCTCCACACAGATCAGCCATAGCAGCAGGCCTGTATGGCTACAATGGGGTCTTGGTGGGAGTGCTGATGGCCGTCTTCTCTGCTGATGGAGACTACAACTGGTGGCTGCTCCTGCCAGTGGCACTGGTGTCCATGACCTGGTAAGTCAGAGGTCTTCTCTGCTTCTCCTTCAAGCCCCAGAGTCCCCACAAGTGAGACTGAGCTGTTGCACTTCTACGCAGGTGGCAACAGAAAGGGAACAAAACCAACACATATGTACTGCTAAATCTGCATTGTTATTTACACTTTTAAACTCAGATGTAATCCAGAAACAAATAAAAATACCCACATAATTATAAATAATCCAGTGGGGAAAACAAAAATCAATGGCTGATCATGTGTAATTCAATATTCTAAATGTGAGTCATATTGCTGTGATGCATCAATTCATTTCTCTTCCAAGAGGAACATTATTTTCACCATTTCCTACCATCATCAACCACAAGTGTTTCATCTATTTAAGTCACCATATAAAAATGTCACGAAAATTTACTTCTCCAGGCACAGAAGCAGTTCAGTAGTCCCAAGACAGGATGGTTGACGCTAATCAAAACAAACATCTACTAATATTTTACTTATATATATATATGGCACAATATTCTGCTAGGTATTTGGACAGAAAAAAAAAGGTTGAAACCTGGTCTTTGACCTCAAAATGTCTAGCTGCAGATTGCTAAAACCACACATGTAATTTGTCTGCCTGAAGTTCATGTGGTGTTACCGTCCCTTTGATGTCAGCCTTTACTGCTGATCCACAAAATTTAGCAAGGGCACACAGCCACATTCACAGCTCACTCAGACCCAGCATGGGTGTCCTAGGCTCAATCCACTTCAGGTGCTAAAAAAAAGGTGAACACTGGGACTGAGTGGGGGAATAATTCCATTAAAGGGCTGGATCCTGTCTCCTTCATGCTCACCAAATTCACCATGTATATTGACATAACATGACAGGAATTTGTACATTGATAACTGCCATTAGAGGACATAGGAAATTTATGGACTGTCTCTTTCACATATCTAATTTTATCAGACAGATTGAAAAAATTAAACAGTTATGAGGAGGGGAGGGGTGTTTTTTTGTTTATTTTAAAGAGACCAAATTTTCTGGAGATGGGTTTATGGTTGGTATTTTTGCCTATCTAACAAGCTTCTAGTGAGACCATTTTGTTCTTCTTTCAGCCCTATTTTCACCAGCGCTTTAAGTGCAGTTTTCTGTAAGTGGGACCTGCCTGTTCTCACCTTGCCTTTCAACTTGGCCTTGACCCTCTATCTGGCTGCTTCAGGACCACACAACCTCTTCTTCCCTACGACTGTCATCCACCCTGCAACAGCAGCACCAAATATCACCTGGGCAGATGCTGAAATCACATTGGTAGGATGTCTTCAGGACAACAGTCTCCTTCAGTTAAAAACACTATAGAAATGTATTATCTGCCTTTATAAATTCCTATGGCTTGAGTTGGATGGGACCTTAAATGACCATCCAGGCCCACCCCCTGCCATGGGCAGGGACACCTTCCACTGTCCCAGGCTGCTCCAAGCCCCATCCAGCCTGGCCTTGGACACTGCCAGGGATCCAGGGGCAGCCACAGCTGCTCTGGGCACCCTGTGCCAGGGCCTGCCCACCCTCACAGCCAGCAATTCCTTCCCAATAGCCCACCTGGCCCTGCCCTCTGGCACTGGGAAGCCATTCCCTGTGTGCTGTCCCTCCAGGCCTTGTCCCCAGTCCCTCTGCAGCTCTCCTGGAGCCCCTTTAGGCCCTGCCAGGGGCTCGCAGCTCTCCCTGGAGCCTTCTCTTGTGCAGGTGAGCACCCCCAGCTGTCCCAGGCTGGCTCCAGAGCAGAGGGGCTCCAGCCCTGGGAATATCTTTGTAACCCTCCTCTAGACTCACTCCAATAATTCCACCTCTTTTATTAGTGCATTATGGCCTGGCAATACAAAATTTGATTTAGAAGATGGCTAATATCCAAAATATAATGGTTTGCTCTAGGAATCAACACTTTTGATAGCTTGAAAATGAGAATCTTTTCATTTGCAGTTGGATCTAAGTGTATATATCATAATCTTCAAACACTTTCTTGAATCTAATTAGCCATTTCTATTTCTATGCATTTACTGATCATCTCCCCACAGCTAAGACTGTGCAGAGAATTCCATTTAACTCACAGGGTAATTTTAATTTTTCAGATATGAGCTGTTTACAAAATTGTGTCTTTCTGATTAGACATGAGCAAGAAGATATTACTATGATAGAATAGTTACAAACTTGGGTGCAAGTACACATTGACATATTTTTAATTTATATTCAAGTGGGACATTTCCAAAGAAACATTTTATTCTCCTGCATTACACCATTAACAATACAGATACCAGAGTAACTATCTTCTTCTAAGGTACAGCTGAGTATTTTAAGAGGTTCCTAGGAAGTGATTAAGAAAAGGAAGTTAATTGACACTAAATGGAAATCCACAAGTGACATTTCTCAAAGAGCATTTGCAATGGTACATAATTTTATGGGGACTATATGTAGAGTAGTGCCTCAAAACCATCTCTAAGCCGTGACCAATCTGGGCTCTGTCCCACCACCCCAGCAACTCCTGCTCATATTCCTAGTGAATCCTAAGGGAACCATCCCCTAGATTCCCTGTCAAGGTCCATATGGATATGTAAAAATGGTCAAGTCAGCAGCACATGTAAAGAGGATGATTAAACCCTTTCACAAAATATTTAATCTTAGAGCAAAAACCTGGCAGAGCAGCTCAGGCCTAGGGAACAAGCCATGATTCATTTTCATTGAAGGGGAAACCCAGTGGAAATGCCCTGCTGTCTCCAAAGACATGTCCAAATGTTCCACTTAGAAAGAAAGACTGCATCCAACAAATCCCAAATATAAGCCTGGCTAAGAAAAAGAGGTTGAAAAAAAAAAGGTTGTGAAGCTGATAACAAATTGTCTTGTTTGGTTTGGTTTTATAATTTCTACAGCTCTTGCAATCCATTCCAGTCGGCGTGGGTCAGGTTTATGGCTGTGACAATCCCTGGACTGGGGGAATGTTCCTGATTGGTTTATTTATCTCCTCTCCACTCATTTGTGTCCATGCAGTGATCGGCTCAGCAGTGGGAATGATGGCAGGTAATGATTTGGCTTGTGTCACAGATTTGTATAAAAGCATGGAGAATAGGACAGGAGCTGCAGTAAGTGGAGCATTTAAAATCACAAGAATTTCACCCACTGGAGAATGGGTGCTTGAATACAAAATACATTCAGACTTCTGTTTTAAGAATTCTCTTGATTGACTTCTCCATTCTCTTA
Source organism: Lanius ludovicianus (assembly GCA_013397235.1). Taxonomy (NCBI): domain Eukaryota; kingdom Metazoa; phylum Chordata; class Aves; order Passeriformes; family Laniidae; genus Lanius; species Lanius ludovicianus. Next base: position 83,089 of record VYXG01007015.1, read on the forward strand.
CCTTGTTTTATGATGGCAGAAACCTTCAGAACAAAGAAGTGTCTTTTGTGCTGAGATTAATTTTTACCATGAAATACTTAATTTCTGAGTGTATCCTGGTGGGTTTAGGGGCAGATCAATGGAAGTCATAGCCATCATCCTGAATGTGCAGGCCTCAGGGGCCTTAAGGGTCACACATATTCCCATATATGTTTTGTTGAAGTCATCACTAAATTCAGCTCAGGAGCAACAGGGAAATTCTGCCATGACTCTGCCAGATTAAAATGACTTTGCCCTTAGACTGTAGCAACATGACTACAAACAGCAGCTCCACCTACAAATGAAGGCTAGAACCCTTGAAAATCTGTGTTCTTGCCACTTCTCCATTGCTTCTATCTCTCTGGCCAAGGAATGACACATCTCTGACTTTATTTTCCAGGGCTGAGCTTAGCAACACCATTTGACCAAATCTACTCGGGGCTGTGGGGTTACAACAGTTCCCTGTCCTGCGCTGCCATCGGGGGCATGTTCTTGGCCCTTACCTGGCAGACACACCTCCTGGCCATGGCCTGTGGTAGGTACCCAGCAGGTTTTCATCTCCCCTTGAAGTGAGACAGGATGCCTTTGCAGCAGAGGTGGGCTGCAGCCAGATGGGCACCTCCAGGCAGGCAGATGGATGTAGGTGAGGCTGACGAGAGGTGGAGCTGGATGTTGAAGCCATGGCTTTAACACACCCTGTGCTTTCATTTTCAGCCAAGAGTTGTGTTTGAAGCAAGAGGTGTGATCAGTGGACACATGTTAACTAAGGTCTTTGAAATCAGATGCTTCGTTTTGAGTCATTAATTGTGTTTGTTCATTCATTGCTGGATGAATCAAGTTTTTTTTTCCAGCCATAGATACCAGCTCAAATCCCTTCGTTGAAGAAGGAAATGCCTAATCTTTGGGAAGAGTGGAGCTCGAGATCTGTCCACAGCTGTAGTTAGACAGTACACATTCCCCTTTCTCTTGAAATGGATCAAAGGCATGAGCTGGGCAACACAGCAGGACTGAAGAATTATTTATAAGGCAATTCCATATGAAATTTCAATATCGGAGCGAGCTGGGAGTGAAGCTATTGCTCTTTCAGTGCTCATGTAAGAAAGATTTAGCTCTGTATGTCATTGACCTACCTTCAAGCCCTGGAGGCAGGACAGATGAGGGTTATTTTCCTATTTAACTCTATCCATCAAGCTACATATTTTCCATGTCAGTGCATTTTTCAAAAGCCTCTGATACCACAGCACATTTGTCATCACTCCAGTTCTTTCTGTTTGCTTGTTTGTTTGTTTGTTTTGCCCTTTCCATAAGCTCCAGGTTGGAGAGGACATGGTGTTAAGGAAAGGATTTAGCGGGGTACTGTCTAGGCAGGGGTTGTAGTCATTGTTTGAGCTACCCAAGGCAGAATGAGGGATGTTTGTCCTTGCTGTTCTACTCCATGAGCAACTGAACTCACCAGGAACTGCCTTTCTTTTTCACAGCACTCTTCAGTGCCTACCTGGGAGCAGCAGTAACCCACATGTTGTCTGTGGTAAGTAGTGTATCAGCTAAGGGCGGGTTTCCAGCCCTGAATATTTCCCTGACTGGTCAGACAAAACACCAAGACATGAAGAAAAATTAAGGCAAAGTCAGAAACAGTCTGTTTCTGGTAACTCAGAGGAGCTACAATCTGCCCAGCACATTGGTATCATTCCCACTGGAATAGGCCACTTGGAATCATCATGTGCCACTTTCCATACTTGGAGTTTGCATGAACTTCCACAGCTCAGTTCTAGACACTTATGAGATCACAGAATCATGGAATAGTTTGGGTTGAAAGGCACCTTAAAGCTCATCCAGTTCCACCCCCTGCCATGGGCAGGGACACCTCCCTCTAGACCAGGTTTTTCCAAGCCTCATCTGTCCTTGAACACTTCCAGGGATGGAGCAGCCACAGCTTCTCTGGGCAGTCTGTGCCAGGGCCTCACCACTCTCACAGCCAATAATTCCTTCCCCAAATCCCATCTAACCCTGCCCTCTGGAAGGGGAAACTTCTTCCCCCTTGTCCTGCCCGGGCCCTTGCCCAAAGTCCCTCTCTAGCTCTCCTGGACCCACTTTAGGCACTGGCAGGCTGCTACAACATCTCCCCTCTTTCAGAGATTTACTTTGTGCCTGAAGCAATTGGAAAAAGGGCCCTGCACATGTGTAAAGAAGCATTAAGTTTGGGTTAACTTATTCTCTCAATTTCCAAAAGTCAGTCAGTATAAAAGCCCAGGGAAAGGCTGAATGTTTCCCATATCCACTCTCCTGTCTCATTTTCACCCATTCCTACTTCATGTCCACCCAAGATCACGGCAGATGCACGAAGGGCAGGCAGCCCTCTCACCAGAGCTGGTAGATGTTACAGGCTAGTGCACAATGTCGAGACCTCCTAAAGAAACCCACCCTCACTAAGGAAAAACTCAATGCAAATCTGAGTCTAGACTTGCTTCAGAAACCCTGTTCCAAGGTGGCTGGCTCTGAATGTTACTCAAAGACATGTAGCAAATAGGTGGTTTGTTATTTTTCTTTGCAGTTTGGGGTGCCATCAGGAACCTGGCCCTTTTGCTTGTCTGCACTGACCTTCCTGCTGATGGCCACAAACCACTCTGCAATCCACAAGCTGCCACTCTCCAAAGTCACCTACCCAGAAGCCAACCGAGCTTATTATCTGATGATGAAGAAACATGAGAGGTCTTGCTGTGAGGCATAGAGACACAAGAATAGAGATACTCAGCGGATTTTAAGGCAAGAGCACAAGGTGTTTCCCCAGCAGACTGTGATTTGTGTGCTACAAAGTCCAACACCACTTTCTACGTGGAGAGACTTTTTCCACCACATCTGTTTGTTCTATTAAGAAGATTTTTATTAGGTAAGACTGTGCTGGAAGGATCTTTCCCAAGATCAATCTGTAATGATTTTAGAGCACATATATCTGAAAAGACACTTGAATTGTAAGCAGTGGGAAAATGACTTATAAGTGGAAAAGAAAAATCTCTGTGAAATAGAAGACACAGCAATCAGACGTAAAGAAATAAAGAGCATCTTTCAGCATCTGAGGGGACTTCAAATTAATGGCTAAAACCAGCTTATGACAGCAAACAGAGGCATCTTAAAGACTTTCATTGTAGCAGAGAAATGGAATAAGGAGCACCATTTGCCAAGTAGAGAATAGATTGTGAAGGAATCTAACTGGAGGACCTCTCAAACCCCATGGAGAGAGGTGTTCATTAGCAATCATCAAACATAGGATGGACATGATTTTTGTAATTTTTGTCTTAATCTCGTGATTTCTCTTAATACTTGAACTTGGTGATGGGTTAGCAAAGGAACGGAGAGCAAAGAAAGTCATTGCTGTCCCTTTCCTTTGCAATAAAATGGGTCTGTTCAGTCAATACACAAATAGAACTAATTTGAGCTGTTCTTAACCTCTCTCCCTACACTGCCCCCCTCAGCCTAAGAACAACAAACAGCAAAACGCTGCACTGTCCCAGCCTGCTGCCAAAGCTCAGGAGGCTCAGGGGGGACCTTGTGGCTCTGCACAACTCCCTGACAGGAGGGGGCTCAGGGGGGTCGGGCTCTGCTCCCAGGGAACAGGGACAGGAGGAGAGGAACGGACCCAGGCTGGGCCAGGGGAGGTTTAAATTGGATGTTAGGGATAATATCTTCATAGTAATTGTTATCAAGCCTAGAAACAGGCTGTTGGGGGAAGTGGTGGAGTCCCCATCCCTGGAGGGTATTAAAGGCCTTGTGGATGTGGCACTTGGGGACATGGGCTAGTGGTGGCCTTGGCAACAATTCTGTGATTCTGTGAAGCTGCTGCTCTGCCCCACAGTGGGAAGGGGATGTTTGAGGAGCACTCCAGCAGAGCTCTGCAGGACACCAGCCTTGTGCCACCGCTGTCCAGGCTCACGGGGCATGCAGGTAGGGAAGAGGGAAGCTGGCCTTGCACCCCGCAGTGCTGATCACCTCAACAGGCATTAACTGTGCCACCTTTCTGCCTTTCTCACTGACATAGTCTGTCTCATGTTGAAGCTGATACCTTCACCAAAAATATTACATATGCTCAGGTCGTTCAGCTGACAGGAGCCTACATGCAGTGACATCACTCCAGGAAAAGTAAATCAAAACCTGTTTTTCTTGTAGCAGATTAAATAAAATCTAAGATGATTTTTAAGTTTGGGAAGGGAAAAACGCCCCCAAACCATGTATATTTGCAAACATCACAAAGTTCTGAGTGTAAAATATTTGTGATGAACTGTTGGCAGTATCTTCTGGTGGAGTTTTAGGTTTTCAGATGTTCAACAGTATTTCTGTATGACTGACCCTCACTTGTAAAATGTAGCATTTCCATTATTTACTTAATAAATATCTTCATAATATTCTGTGGGGTTAATTTCTAAAACAAATCTTCATACTTTTTTGAGTTCGGTATAAGTTTCTCTCTATTTATTATCATTAAGTTCTTCCAAAGACAGGTTACCTCTTAAACAAGTAGTGTAGAAAACATTGGAAAATAAAACTTTTAAATCAGTGTGTGTGGGATACATAGGAAACTTTTAAATTCTGCTCTTTGTGCTTATCACAGAATCATAGAATCACAAAATTGTTTGGGTTTAAAGGGCCCTTGTTACACCCTCCATGCCATGGGCAGGGACACCTCTTACTATCCCACTCCAGGCCCCGTCCAACCTGGCCTTGGACACTTCCAGCAGTGAGGCAGTCACAGGATCTCTGGGAAACCTGTGCCAGAGCCTTACCACCCTCACAGGGAAGAATTCCTTCCTAATTCCCCATCTGTCCCTGCCCTCTGGCCATGTAAAGCCATTCCCCCTGCCCTGCCATTTGAGGCTTAGCCAAAATCCTCCTCCAGCTCTCTTGGAGCCCCACTGGCAAGAGCTCTAAAGTCTCCTTGGAGACTTCTCTTCTCCAGGACAAACACCTCCAGCTCTCGTGGTCTTTTGGCATGTTGCTGCATCAAACCTTCCTAAACAGGGTGCAAGTTCTGTACAGGAGGCACAATCAGCCCAAGGTGTAGCACTGGGCTAACAGAGCTGGAGGCAGAGCTACAAAAACATCCTCCAGACCAGGCAGTGATTCATTCCTAGGGGAGATGCTGGACAGGCCCCCAGACTGGCGTTAGATGAGGTCATGTTCTGTCTAGAACACACCTGGAGCAGGCCCAGAGGGTCACAGAGATGCCCTGGGGTCTGGAGACCCTCTGCTCTGCAGCCAGGCTGGGAGAGCTGAGGTGTTCACCTGCACAAGAGAAGTCTCTGGGGAGATCTTATTGTGGCCTCTCAATACTTAAAGATCTCTTTAAGAAAGAGGTGGACAAACTTTTTATCAGGGCCTGTTGTGATGGGAAAAGGGGCAATGGTTTTAAACTAAAAGAGGATCAATTCTGATCAGATATAAAGAAGAAACTTTTTATGAGTAGGGTGGTGAGGCACTGGCTCAGGTTTCCTATTGATTTTGGTGGATGCCCCACCCCTGGAAAAAGTCAAGGTCCAGTTGGACAGGTCTCTGAGCCACTTGGTGTAGTGAAAGATGTCTCTGCTTATTGCAGGGTGTTGGACTGACGACCTTTAAGTGTCCAGCAAAACCCAAACCATTCTCTGGTTCTATGCTTTATCAAAACATAATGTAAAAGGGTATTTTAATGTCTGAACTGAGATCTCCCACCCAGGACCATGCCTGGAGAGGCAAATCTACAAAGGCTGCTTTCACTCATGTCAAAATACGCACCCAGATAAAAGAACATAATTTATGTCCAGTGTAAATCAGCAGATTTCTTCTGACTGGTGCTATTCCAGCCTGCTGTTGCTGAGCAACAGGGACATTTTGGCAGTACCATAAAGAAGTCATATGCACAGAACTGAAAAACAACAAAAGATGAAGGCCATGTCCCAGCCATTTAGAAAGATTTTGCACATCATTCGGAATTAATTCTACATTTTACACTATCTGGAGAATTTATTCTTCCCATCACCCCTCAGAAAATAACAGCTATTTGGAAATTTGACATGTAAGTCAGTCAGAACATGCATATTATGTATCTTCCCATTATCGTTCACAACACTGTCTTTGCTAACAGAACTAATTTCTCTCATTACTGAAACTGTTCTCTTTTTCTGGGTTTTTTTTTGTTTGTTTTTGTTTTTGTCTTTACATCAAGTAAAGGCTATTCAGATCACCTATTTCTTTTCAAGCACTCTTTTTTCACTCCTGTTTCTGATACACATGTGATGCCAGACTCGTAAGAAACACTTATGCTGGGCAGAAATTTTGGGATACTTTCCTGGACTCCCTCCTTCCCAGCCCCAGCAAAGAGGTGTCACTGTGTGCACAATTCTGACAAGAAATACATATTTATATACATAAAATAAGTAAATACTGTTAAAAATAATTCACAGGAAAAAAATCATAAAAATGAATAAACAAACAAAAATATAAATGAAAAAAGTAAAATTTAAGGAAAAAACCAACCAACCAACCAAACAAAACCAAGCCCTAACCACCTGGAAATATCTGCTTGGAGTCACATTTTTTCCAAAAGTCTAATTCAAATGAACTGCCCCACTGCCACTTCCTGAACCACTCTCATTGATGGTGTCTGATGTGCATAATTCTCCCCAAGAGTCCCAGTTTCTTGTCAGGAGCTCAAATCTGAGGAAATGCAACAATGCAATGTCCTTTATCTGATCCTCCAGGACTGCTGCAGGTTCTGTTTGGTTTCACCATGTTGCACACAAAATAAAAACAGTATAAAGAATGCTGGTGTTGATATTTATCTAATCTTTTGGATCTTGACACTTAGTGTGAAGGAATTGACAAAGAATTTGGCCATAGCTGGGAATAATTCACTCACTAAGAAAGGTGTTACCAAAGAGGAAGCAGGGCTATGCATTGAAGAGATTATTGCTTGATTATTGCTTTATTTCCTCTCCCTCGGAGTGCAGGGACTGCATGACAAGTGAATTGTCAGGCACAAGTAAACACCTTTCTGAAGCTTTCTCTTTGTCTTGACATGGAAAACTGCCTTCAGGTGGTAAGGCCTAAGTTGTTACCAGCAGTTGAGCTTTTTCCAGATTTGGAATGAGACAAGGAAACAGCATAGCTCAAAGCAAATACACCTCAGGGACTTGAGGCACTCATTCTTCTTGTTCTCAGAGGCACAGATAGACCATGGCAATTAAGTTCATATGTATTGAAACAGAAACTGTTTAAACAGAAGTTGGAAGCCTTAATATTGCAGGGATGTGGATCAGAAAGACCATTTTAAGTCCCCAAAGGTGCTTTACTTGCAAAGGGGCTGTGGATGTTAAATTACTTACCTTGAGGTTGAGACCTCCTGACTTGCTATTGCACTCCAGTGTGTAGCAGAATCATAGAATAAAATCACAGAATGGTTTAGGTTTGAAATTATCATCAGGTTCCCCTCAGCACTGCTGGGCCACCACTGGCCCATGTCCCCAGGTGCCACATGGCTTATAAATCCCTCCAGGGATGGGAACTCCACCACTGCCCTGGCCAGCTGTGCCCAGCCTAGACAATCCTTTCAGTGTATAAATTTTCCCTTAATATTCAACTTAAAGCTCTCCTGGCACATCTTGAGGCTATTTCCTCAAAGCAAAATTAAAAAAAGAAAGACCCTCAGCTTCATAGTGCTCACCATTTAGGTTGGAATATACCTACAAGATCATTGACACGAGGATTTCCCACAACAAATTCAAACTCTTAGAAGGGAGCAACAAAATCAATCCTGTGAGCAAATGGAAGCACCAGTGAGGGAAAATACAGCTTAGTTGTAGTTGGAACACTGGAGGAATTGCTTCTACTTTTAGGACCAGTGATGTCATCAACAGTAATTTTTTGAGTAAAATAAACTATGTATTCAGAGTTGCATAAATAGGAGTTCATCTGCAAATACTTTTTTAGGAAATCTGTTTTTTTTTTCCTTTTGCCTCTCACAAAAATATATAGATTAGAAGAAAATGGATAGGATCTTAGGAAACTGACTAACTACAAATCCCCTCACTTTAGATTAAACATTCTTGGATTGGTCATCAGTTTAATCAGACAAAGCTGAGATCAGTGGGAGGTTAAGGATCAGATCTGCCAATTAGAACAATTAGAGGAACAATTCTAGGAAAAGTGTCCCCTTTTTCCTTGCCTGGGAAGGAAAAGAAAGAATTTTTTCAAGTGGAATTTTCCAGCAAACAGTCCTGGTGCCCCAGTCATGAAGCAGCTACAAAACTCATTGTAGTGCACAGTTTTGGTGGGGGTGGATGTGACACTCTGTAGGGAAGTGCAGGTCCAGAGGAGGCCCCGGAGCTGCTCCAGGGCTGGAGTCCCTCTGCTCTGGAGCCAGCCTGGGACAGCTGGGGGTGCTCACCTGCACAAGAGAAGGCTCCAGGGAGAGCTGCGAGCCCCTGGCAGGGCCTAAAGGGGCTCCAGGAGAGCTGCAGAGGGACTGGGGACAAGGCCTGGAGGGACAGGACACAGGGAATGGCTTCCCAGTGCCAGAGGGCAGGGCCAGATGGGCTTTGGGAAGGAATTGCTGTCTGTGAGGGTGGGCAGGCCCTGGCACAGGGTGCCCAGAGCAGCTGTGGCTGCCCCTGGATCCCTGGCAGTGCCCAAGGCCAGGCTGGACGGGGCTTGGAGCAGTCTGGGACAGTGGAAGTTGTCCCTGGCATGACAGGGGGTTGAATAAGATGAACTATAAGATCTAATCCAACCCAAACCATTCTGGGAATGATTGGTTTGTGCTGAGATGCTAAAACCAAAGTAGGACTCTCAGCAAGCAGCCAAGAGGTATCTGTGTGAGGTGTCTTCACTGCTGGTCTATAGAAATGCCCTCACCTTATCTGGCAGCCCTCATGAACTGGTTATTCACTTCATCAGACATCCTGATGCTGATCACCTCCTGTGTGGGTAAAAAGGATAGATGAGTCTTTGTTAGTAATGGCAAAGAGGCCACAAAAGTAGTGGCTGGTATTACATTTGTCTCCCCATGAACTTTCTTTTGTCTGCAGAACAAGAAAATAAGAACACTTCCTTGTATCTGGAATTGTGATATATCTTTCACTACACATTCCCAGGTCATCCGCATCTTCCCTTTGCTCTTTGTTGTTTTCCCCTACTCACGTGACAGAGGACACCTGCAGCAAATGCAGGATGCTTGGCCACACCCCACTGTTGGAAATGTCCTGGCTTTCCTCCCAGCCAGAGGAAGACACAGCCCCTCCCTGTACACAAAGCAGCAGCTTGGATATGAGGATCCAGGATGATAACTTCCCTGGCACACCTCTCCAATTCACTCCAGCATAACCCAACACCTCACCTATCTTCAGCTCACCTTTATCTAAACTGTGTGGGTGGCTCAGCCTTGCCCATACACAAAATAACTTAAAACACAAACTCTCCCTCCCCAAAGGGAGAAATCCCACTCAACAGCAGGTGTCCCGTGGTGGTGGCTTAGCAACAAGAGGCACCTCTGTGTAGCTTTTCTGCCAGGCATTTTGAGGTGAGCGAGCTTGCTACATGAATAAACCAAAGTTTTTCCCCAGAACAAACAAACCCCCTAGGGGATATTGAATTTCTGTTCTTTGCCCCAAGAAACACCTCCTCTTTTTGGCTATACCATTGATGCTGTGAAGATTTTTTGCTTTTTATTTTGTACCACTTTCATGCCTTTTTGCAGCTTCTGTTCCTGGTGCTTTTGCCTACATTCTTGGCCTTGTTTGTCAAACTAGGAGACTAAACAATTTAGAAGCTTCATAGTTAGGGGTCAGTGTGCCCCAGACCCCAGACCTCTCCAGAACACATTTTGTAAACTAAGATAGAACCATCCAGGGGAAGGTTCCTTGGGGAGGAAGAGGGTTCATTCAAGCCTCTCAACGGGGAATTTGATAGATATGCTAATTAGTAAGACCTATAATGATGTACCAGATATTTTGCGGTGTGCATTGTGGGTGCATTGCAGTGGGCAATGTGGGGTGCCTTTAAGTGCACCTGACCTGGCTGTGTGCACCTAAGGATCCTTAAAATAAACACCAAGGTAAAATCCCTTTTTCCCCTTCTAACCATGATGGACTCTTGATTTTAACACCAGGAAAAGGCATCACCATCATGAATGGCTCTTTGAGCCATCATTCTCCTTTTCACTTCCCCAATCCTGGTTTGCTTGCAGTGCACTGCTGGTGGTGGACATGGCCACTAAGCCCTCTGGGATCGCATTCTATCCTCTCCAGAACCACCAAACATTTCAAACTCACTAATCCTTGATATTCTTTAGCCACAACACCCTCCAGCTCCTACCAGAGCTTATTCAGTGTCTCCTTGTACCCATGTCCCTGCTGCATCATTGTCCATCCGCAGGCATCCATGAGCAGGACCCTCACTGGAGTTCACTCCACCCCAGCATCATGATGCCCTCAGCATCATGTTGGAAAGCACATACCATTCATTTCTCTCCTGAAACACCTAAAGGCACAGAATTACATTTCTGTGGGAGGGAGAATGATGAAAAACATGTAACCTGTCAAAAGGCTCTGCAGCACCAGTGACTTTGCTCCATCCCGGTTCAGGATCAGCATTCCCTGAAGATCTGGCAAATCGTCAAAAGTATCACTGAGGCATTCAGAAAGGGCAGATTACATCTCATCTGACTGCCTTTCAATTTCATGATTCAGAAGACACTTCTAGATTACACTAATTTAACTGGAGAACACCCAAAAAAATGGATTCAAGAAAGAAAGGATCCACACAAAAGTGTAACAAAAGACCAAAACATAGTGGGATTTAAATAAGAGAGCAGAAGACTACACATAGCCAAAACATGAGTGATACAGCTTTGGGGTGAATTTGCCATGTTACAGTTTTTTATTTTACTCAGACAAAGGTGAATGCTGATTCAAGCCAGAGAGAGGAAATAGAATAGTTCTGAAAGGGAAAATGCTCCTAATAAACTAAATGAGAGATGTTTGACATGGCCTCAAGTTGTGCCAGGGGAGGTTTAGCCTGGATACCGTGAAAATTTTCTTCACAGAAAGGATGGCCAGGCACTGGAACAGGTTGCTCAGGGCAGTGGTGGAACCTCCATCCCTGGAAGTGTTCAAAAGGCATGTGGCACTCAGGGACATGGTTTAGAGGTGAATTCAGTGCTAATTCAGGTTAAGGGTTGAACTCTATGATCTCAGAGTTCTTTTCCAGCCTTAATGATTCTATGATTTTACATTGTGAGATGAAAGTCCTGCCAGGGAATAAGCAGAATAGCAGGAACAGATCAGAAAAGGAGATCTGTGCTTGTCCCTGAGGTGTTTGCAGATGTGCTAAGAAGCAGTGAAGGAGGTGTCACTAAAATGAGTTACATCTAACGTGCTAGAGACACAGGCTGAGTGAGACTGAGACATCCAGGCTTTTCCCACTGAGTATCAAAGGCTTTTTTCTTTATTACAGGAGTGTTCATTGTTTCATGTTTTGCCTTCAGTGGAACTTCCAGAAGAACATTTTCCCCCAACTCAAACCTCCTGAAAGCAGGAGTTGTCTCTCATCTTCAGCAAGTGTCAAAGGAAGAATTACACATGAGGGATGCAATCTGCACAGCTCCAGCCTAAACTCTGCTAATACTTTGTGGGATGGTCCTTCATAGCAAATCAAACCATCCATCATGTCCTTCACAGTGCTGGAAATCTCAGCTGTAAGCATGTCCCTGCCTCCCAGGGTGGAAATTCTGCAGGGAATCCACCAGGCTCACATCCAGGCAAAACCAGTGCCACCCTTCAAGCTACAGCATGTGGCAGGCCAGGGAATTTTGAAGCCCAAATAGCTGAGGAGGAATGTCCACAAGAACTCTGTGCAGGAAAGTCACATTGTCCATACAACAATGCTTCTCCCAGAGGAGCCTGCTAACTTGTATGCAGTGTTAGGTAATAAACCGAAGGAAGCCACAGAAGCCCCATTCGTGGTGGTGATAATCATGACAGCAATTTTTGCACATTCATTTGTTCCATTTTCCCTCCAAAAAGTGATGGTTATTTGTAAGTCTTGCAGAAATATGTGCTTTTAGATGAAGCTGTGAGGAATGCAACAAAAGAAAACAGTCTGACCTCAGACATGTGGGGCTGCTCCTGTGCTCCCCATGTACACATAACCAAATTTTCCACTGGTCACAGGAGGGGTAACCACAAACCTGAGTACAGGAGAAGACAGCTACCTATAGGCATGTTACAAATCCATCCAAGATTTAAGTTCTCCTGGGAACTTATCCAAAAGCATTCAAAAGATAGCTTAGAATTGTTTATATACTCAGAGGAAAAGGGCAAAAGCCCTGACTATTCAAATTACCTGAATCTGACGGACAAATGAGTGATTACACCTCAGAGGATGTACATGTCTGCTCTTCCTCTCCATGCTAAATCATGGGTTCATCTTTCCACAGTATGGTTATCTATTTTTCCACAAGAACTTGTCTCTGTTTCATCAACATAGGCTTAATCAAAATGTCTTTCTATGACCGTACTGGCATGGGTTGCCCAGAGAAGGTATATCAGCCCCTGGTCCCTGGCAGTGTCCAAGGCCAGGTTGGATGGGGCTTGGAGCAGTCTGGGGTACTGGAAGGTGTCCCTGCCCGTGGCAGGGGTGGGACTGGATGAGCTTTAAACGTTCTTTCCAACCCAAAATATTCAGTGATGCCATGAGCTGCCTTCTACTCCTTAAAAGCCTGCCTGTGGATGGCCTTAGTCACCCAGCTCCCCAATGGAAAGAGAAACCTCCTTTTCTGTCTCATGTGGTGGGAAACACAACATGGGCAATCCAGTTTCACATGTTTTTAACCCTTTGCATGCTTAAGGACATGCTGCAGCACGGCAGAGCGATTTTCCAGCTCCCCAGGGTAAGCCCACGCCCAACCCACTGGATTGTGGACATCCCAGGAAGAGTTTTCGTCCAGGGACTGCAGAGCCTCTCTGGTTAACTGCACCAAGCACAGCTTTATGAGAAACCTGCCCTGTCTGCCAAGAAGTGCCATTAACTGCTCTTTCCATCCATCATGTCCACTCCTAACCAGCACAGTCCCTTCACCACCTGCTTTACCTGACCCCAGCTTCAGTATTTTATCTACCCTGCAGCCTGACCAAATTTCATCATGCTGGTGCCCTGGCTCCAGCTCACCATAAACTTCCTGAACACCATCCTGCTTTAAGGCAGTCTCTTCACAGAGGTCACAATCCATAAAGGGGGCACAGGACTGGAGAGCAGAGAAATGATTATATGGAAATGGCAGGCATTGGTCTCTGCTCTCTGTGAGCAGGGACAAGACCCAGGGAACGGCTGGAGCTGTGCCAGGGAGGTTTAGGTTGGATCTCAGGGAAAGGTTCTTCCCCCAGAGGGTGTTGGGCACTGCCCAGGCTCCCCAGGGAATGGGCACAGCCCTGAGGCTGCCAGAGCTCCAGGAGCATTCGGACAATGCTCCCAGGGAGGCCCAGGGTGGATTGCTGGGGTACCTGGGCAGGGCTGGACTCAATGATCCTGGTGGGTCCCTCCCAGCTCAGGATATTCTCTGAAGCATCCTCCTGCAGGGGTCCATCCTGCCCTCAGTTCCCAGGCTCTGCTGTTCCCTGACCCTGCAGCATCACCTCCAGCCCCAGGCTGCACGTCTGCTTCACCCCACTTTCCCACCACGCTTCCTCAGCTTCCCTCACTTTGCCACCTCCGTGTCAAGCATCTTCCCTCCTCTGGTGAAGCTTCCCTTTCCAATCCTGCCTGGACAGGAACACTGGGCTTCCAGCAAGGTGCTGCCAGTGAGCCAACAGCCCACGTGCACACACGGTTGTGAGCAGGGAGTTCTGAGGAATGTAAGTTATCTATTGTTTGCTCCAGCCCGCATGAGGTGAGAGCTGATATGAACAATGCACTCCCCACAGCACTTCTCCTGCACCTTATCAGCCTCTGATCTTAATCCCAGGAGTCAATGCCATCATCCATCACTGTTAATGAGAGCGAGCTCCCCTAGGCAGGGGCCTTATCTCACTCTGTATCTCAAGAGCCACATGAGGTTGTGTCAGTCGTGCAATTAAGTAAAGGTTACACTGGCCTGAAAGGGTTAGCACTGGCTTTTTGGGAACACTTCTGTGCCATCAGAGACCGGAGGAAGCAAAAGCAAAAATGGAAAGTTTTCTTCAAAGTGAAAAAGAGTAGGTTTAGATTAGATATTAGGAAAAAATTCTTCCCTGAGGGTGGTGAGATAATGACTGACACAGGTTGCCCAGATAAGTTGTGGCTGCCCCATCCCTGGAAGGGTTCCAGGCCAGTTTGGATGGGGCTTGGAGCAATCTGGTCTAGTGGAAGGTGTCCCCATACATGGCAGGCAGATTGGAACTAGGTGATCTTTAGGGTCTCTCCTGACATAACCCAGCCCAACACATTCTCTGAGTCTATAAATGCATTTACATGCTACAATTCACATGTCACTTCAGTTTCTGGGGCATCCTGATCCAGCAGAAAGCAGTACCCACAATACAGAAACAGCTGGTTTTGGGCACTTACACACCTTTTGCCATCCATTCCCTCTAAATTTTCCATTTCCTACCAGAAATGTTTCCTGAGGTTAAGGTAAAGAGTCAATACCCTGGAAGTAACCCTGACTCTGTGAATCCATATTTCTGTGGTTTTGATTTAGTATGTCCTCTGTAGCCCTGCTGCCTGCAACAGTCAGAAAATCACACCCACTGAGAAAACCACTCTAAGAACAACCCCAAGGAGAGTTAAAATCCAACAGAATCCCATCATCAAACTGCTTTCTGGGGAACCCCTGCCACAGGGCAAAAATTACTCCTTCTCTTGGCTCTGTCAGAGGCAGATAACTCCACCAGGGCAAGGGAAGTTGCTGCCTGCTTCTCTGTCACCTAATTCCTGTCCCAGCTAGAAAGGAGCTGATCTTGCACTGACAGGCTCTGCCAAGAATTCCAGTCAAGGTCTCCTGTTTCAATAGTAGTTCAGAACAGTGCTTACTCTTCCCCCAGGTCATGTGCTACCTACAAAAATTATTTGTAGTGGTCTCCTTAAAGGCACAAGTCTCTACAATGCCATTAAAATATTCTTGCCTCTGCCTATAATTCAGCTGCAGATTTAACAGCAGCGTAGACAGTCCTGGGACAATCAGGCCAAGGCTGTCAATGAATATTGGCTCTGGACACAGTTCATGGGGAAGAGTGGTCACTCAGCCTTGTCTCATTTGTTATCTCAACAGCTTGGCTTCAGGTCTGCAGCTTTCCTCCCACACTTGCCCGGTGCAGGGGCTGTGGGAGCTGTGCCCTTCCTCACTCCTTCCTACCACATGTGCTAGCTCAGCACCCAGGTTGCACCCAAGGTTTGGAATTCAGCTCAGGAGAAAAAGGATGAAAACTGTCTATGCTATGCTAGAAATTACACAGCAGAACAGATTAGCGGATGCAGCGGTGTCCTCTGGCCTTTCTTAGTTTCAAACACATGCTGGGCCATATTTAAGAGCAGAGATGATGGTGAGGTAGTCTTGCAAGGTGGAAAACCTGTGGATGATGCTTACAGATGCTGAGGAGCAGTCAAAGCACTTCTGGAGTCACACAGCAACAGGTAATACCAAGTGGAGAAATTCAACTGAAGTTCACCAGCAAGGGGAAATCATTGAACAGCCCAGGTTTAACTACCAAAGTTAAAAAAAAAAAAAACCAAACCCAACAAAAAATCCCACAAACTAACAAACAACTAAAAACTGTGACAGCATTCTGGTTAAATTTTGCCTTTAAATCAGTGAAAACACTACAGGCTGCCGCAGATTAGAAAGGACAAAGGACAACAGGATGGAACATTTCTCAGAGAAGTTGCCTCAATAAATGTCGCTCTAAAGGGCACAGGTTCTCAGGCAAGGCAGAGTCTGAGTGAGTGGCAGCAAGAGGTGTAAAGTTATTCTCCAGAGGCACATCCTAGAGAGGTGCCCACATTCATCACCACGGATCTCATTCTCAGTGCTTTTGAATCTGTTTAGAGCCTGTGAAGCGAGGCAGTCCACAGGATCAAGGCTCAGACCATGCACCAGACCCACCCCTTCACTGACCGAGAGTATGTTGTCAAGGGAAAGTTCAGGATGTGCTTCAGATATTGTGTGGCCTGGTGGATAAAAGCAGCCCACGCTCCCTCCCAAAGGAGAGCAGCTCTCATCCAAGAGAAGGGCTATGGAATCTACAACCAGAGGAGCATAAATCACTTAAATCACCAGCTGCACCCATTTGGCAGGGAAAGACAGAGCACAAAACTCTCCAAAGGCTCACTTTCAGCAGAAGGGGTGGGAAGGGACTTCTGTTCTGGTGGCATTTCAAGTGCCTTTTTTCAGACACTTCATTTGGACTAGTCTGGAGCAATGTGCAGTGTCTCTGTCCTGCTCAGCCCCTGGCTCAGGCTAATCCCAGCATCACACAGAGACCAGGCTGAACCCTCAGTGCCTGTTTGGGTGACAGAATGGCCAGGCCAGCAGAGGACACTCAGTGGCTGGTAAGCTGGTATGGGTCTGAGGAGTGTTGGCAATCCTAAAATGTTCCACAGCTGTCATTATGCAAGTTGGTACAGATCCCTTAGGAGTCAAAGGTTTCTCTGCTGCAATGAGTGGCCACCTCAGGCTTGTCAGCATGAAGCAGTGGTTAGAGCAGGTGTATCTACACTGCTGTCTGGGCTCAGGACCAGGACCAGTCTGGAGGAGGCGAGCACCAGCACTAACCTGGCCCCAGGATCATGTCCTTAATGGCTCTGACCTGCCTTGGTATGGGCAAAGCAGGGACCACCAGGCTATTGCCTGTCTGCAGGTGTTCCCTGGTCAGAGCAGGGCAGAGGATGTCAACAGGCAGCAACAGGGACAGAAATACACCAGTTTGGGAGATCAGAGCTGTTCATCCACCCCAAAGGATGTGACTGAAGAGTCAACAAACAACTTAGAGAGGGACACTTCTGTTTTCTTCCACCCGCCAGGCTCTGCCCATAACACAAGCTGTTTTTCATGCATTAATTGCCCACTAGGTGCAAATTACCCAATTATACACTTAATTTGCTTTAGCTGATGCTCACCAGCACCCCTGTTGTAGCTCCATCAGCCTGCCAACACAGCTTTGGTGATGGAATGGCCCCAGACCTTGGAGCAATGGGATGGCAGCAGGCAGGAGAACTTCCCAGGTCAGGAGCATTGGTGAGGGGCTGAGTGAACACCATAGGCAAGTGACTGAACCTGCAGACTTTCAGAGCAGACCAGCAGGAGCTTGAGGCAGTGGTGACAGTGTTCTGCAGCAACACTCAAAGCCAGGACGCAGGATCAGTGTCACCAGCCATAATGGTGCCTGCACTTGACACCCTCCATCCCTTTCTTTCCCTGCTCTGTAGGTTTACCCATAATTTTTTTCCTGTCTCTAGCTTGGTGAGGATGAAGTGGCTGCAGAAGGAAGATGGGCAGCCCACAGCAGCTTCCCAAAAAGGGGAACGTGGCTCCACTTTCTGCTGCTGACAGGGACTAGACGGTGGGAAAGCCCCTCTGGCCTCCCAGCTTAGCTTCACAGTACTTCAGAGCCAATCCCTTCAGGTAAGAGAGCCAGATGTGACAAAACACGAGGCTTTTGCTTCGAATATGTGCAGGTTGGCACTCTCAGAGGACTAGGAACACACATGATGCTGAAGTAATTGAAGTAGAAAACCTTGGAGCTGAAACTAAGACCTAAAAGGGAGGGAAGAGGGAACACTTGCCTTCACTGTGGTCCCTGAATTAATGGGTGCATTGTCAGCACAGGAACAGCTACACAAATAACTCCTTGCTTCAGTCCTCAGTGTCAAACCTGGCACCAGGAGGGACGAGTTCTGCCGTCCTCATCTCCAGCCACACGTTGCAACCTGGGTGCAGATCATCACCACCCAGCCACAGAGTCATGAAATAATTTAGGCTGAAAAGCCCCCTGAAACCATCCAGTCCAACCATTCTCCAGCACTGCCAGGGCCACCACTGACTCATGTCCCTAAGTGTCACATCCACACAGCTTTTAAATCCCTCCAGGGATGGGGACTCCACCCAAGCCTTGGGTAGCTGTGCCAGGGCTTCACATCCTTTTGGAGAAGAAATTTTCCCTAATGTCCAATCTAAATATCCCCTGGAGCAATCCCTCAACAATTCATCGAAAAACACGGCAAGAATTTTTTAGGGAGACAGGAAAAATGTCATTATTTGCAGCTTTTAGATTTACCAGCACTCAAAAAGTACTTGATAAATATGAATAGCATCCTGGTTTTGGTGTTGGACCAGAAGCAGGCTTCCATACTGAAATCTCACATATTATTTAAGCATAGACCAGGGAAAAAAGGTCAGAGAGTCTGTGGATCACACAGCAATGGATGATTTTGTTTACAACATTTCTTGGCTGATTCAAATAGTTGTAAATCTTTTCAGCTATACATTATCAACTCTGTATTTTAAACACTACAATGCCTCATTCCAGTAGTCATGGTCCAAAAAGAAAATCGGTCCACAAATAAAACTTGAAGGGTTTGTAGTTCTGCTCTGATTTACCAGATATTTTTCTAGGAGATGCTGCAGTAAAACATTAAAGAGGAAGAGGATCATACTGGTGTTAACTGCAGCTATCCTTTACATGAATCATTTATGCTGCACTGTAACAAGATGTTTTTAACACGGATTTCACTTTAATCTTTTACTTCAATCCACTGAGTCCCACTGTGCCATGAGTGGTGAAATGCTCAAAAAGAGTCACACCACCAAAAACTTTACATCACAAATAGATAAAATCAAACTGCACGTAGAGGAAGAAGGGGGAGGTACACAGAAAAGGCACATATCACAAATGTGATAGGGATTACAGGTCTCTTGCTTCCACCACCCTTGCCCTCAGGTTTCTCAGCTGCTGGTGGCATGAATTATGTTTTACAGCTACTAAGGACAGTTTGCAAAGTAATTAGACCACTGGGTCCTGATGCTTCTGCTCAAGGATGACATGGATAGGGACTGGGCAGGGATCTAAGTTGGTATTTGAAATCATAATGCTCTTGGCTGAGTAGCAACAGGTCCAAACAACCATAAATAAGAGCTGGCTACTCTCAAAGCCCCCTCCAAAAAGCCAGGGGAAAACAAATCTTTCTCTGCACAAGCACTACAAACAGAAGAAAGAAAGGGATCAAAAAGCAGCAAACACACTTCACACTATCACATCTCAAGGTCCCTCTTCTAGGACGTTTTCCTCAAACTCAGAAGGGAACAGAGGTGGAGAGTCCCAGGAGCAGGGGTGAAGGGCCAAGGGGAGCCTTGTCGTTTCTGCTGGGGGTGGGTGCTGGCTCTGGGCACAGACAGAGTGGCAGCAGCGACTCTGCAGCATCTTGTCCTGGCTCTGGGCACAGAGAGANACAGAGTGGCAGCAGCGACTCTGCAGCATCTTGTCCTGCTCTGGGCACAGACAGAGAGTGGCAGCAGCGACTCTGCAGCATCTTGTCCTGCTCTGGACACAGACAGAGTGGCAGCAGCGACTCTGCAGCATCTTGTCCTGGCTCTGGGAGCCCTCCAGTGGCTGCCGGCAGCGGGAACCACGGAGTGGTTTGGGATGGGAGGCACCTGTAGGTCATCCCGTTCCACCACGGGCAGGGACACCTTCCACTATCCCAGGTTGCTCCAAGCCCTGTCCAGCCGGTCCGTGAATCCTGGTGCTGTCCCCGTCCAGGAGGGAGGCAGCGGGGCCCTACAGCAGCATCTCAGACGAGCTAAGATTAGTCAGGACACACCACCCCTCCCTCCCTCTGGCCTGAAGCAAAGGCAGCAAACCTCAAGCTAAACCCAGACAGGGAATTCACACCCCAAGACTAAATTTAGCCACGGGATCACCATAAGGGAGATGACGAGGGGGAAAACTCGGGCAGCTCTGCACAGGCCCCGAGCTCTGCAGGTGAGCAAACTGCACAGTAAATTTGCTAAAGCTAAACCCAGAAGGAAAACAGCAAGCATTTGCACAAGGATGCTGGGCAAAAAGCTGGAATTCAGCTAATTTCAAAGGAGGGAACAACTTGTCACTCATTGGAGTCATGTGAGTGTGGACAGAGGAGGGTGCCAAGGGACACCACTCATCCACCAGTGAACCTCGGCACAAGTGACTTCAAAAGAAGGTTTGGGCTTTGTTTCCATACCTAGGGATGAAAACAACCAGGGAGCACAAGGAGTAAAGCACAGCTGGTTTGCAGGCTCCAGGTTCAGGAGGAGGAACTGCCTCCAGCCAGGACAGCAAGAGTCTTGCTTGTCACACCCTCAGGCAGATTGCAAGGATTTCCTCACCAGACTGGTGAGCTGGTAGCACTGCGAGGCCATCTGCTCTTGCCCCATCACACACATGGTGTGGGTGTTTGCAGCCTCAGTCTGCAATCCCCTCCCTTTAGCTGGAAAATGGTTAATACTGTGATGCCTTCTGGTGTAATTTTCTTATGACTGACCACAGAACTATTAATATCTGAACCCAGAGCTGGTTCAGCTAAACAACTCATTCCCTCCAAGGAGAAGAAAACCACAACTTCTTCTACCCCTGGAAAAACCTTTTGTGACTGCAAGACCAGCAGTTCAGACGCAAGGAGATGGTTCTGGTTTGCTGATGCCCTGCAGGGGAGAACATCAACCAGCATGAGAGAGCTCGGCTTGGTTCTGCTGTGCCTCCTTCGCATCTCCAGGAAGGGTGAGTTCTGAGCTTGCTGTCAACCCCTGTCTGATCACAGCTTCTCCTCTCCCTCTAGTCCAAGTGCCAGGGAACTGCCTGCTACAGCAAACTCTCCAAGAATTGCACCCTCCATTCCATTGCTTAAAAGCATCCTGAAATTCCCAGTGCTTGTGGCAACCCTGGCAAAACTCAGACTTAGAAATTGCCAGACAGGTTGTCAGTTTGTGGGGTTTTTTTGCTTTCTTTTTTTGTTTGTTTGTTTGTTTTTCTAACTTGTGCAGGGAATTCATCTAACTTTTCCCCAGCTTTGTCAGGTGGATGCAGGATTTTCATCACCACCCTGCTTCATATTCCTTAGGAGTTATTATGCAACAGAAGCACTATTTTCCAGTTCCACTGAGCACTTAAGCTCTCATTTAACTTCAAATAAGCTCTTAAATTCCACTGAACTCTGTGGGATTTGCTTAGAGACAATGTCAAACGGCATTTTCCAGAGCAAGGGTAGTGACTGGGCTGGACTCCAGCTCTTGCTGTTCTCTTCATGACCTTACCCACTGACAACCAGCAGATTCACTGACCTGACAACCCTTTTTGGGAGTTACTTTCTGTAAGGTGTGCAGGCTATTTGCCTCTCTGTTTCCTGTGAGAGCTTCAGTTCCAGGAACAAATGGAGCCTGGATATTAACAGAAGGAAGACCTACCACGCTGAAGCTTTAGAGTTAAGGGTAAATTATACACAGAATGCTGACAACTCCCTCCACTCATAACTAGGCAAACTGTGTTTCCATGGAAATGGGCGGAGATGCTAACATTAAAAGCACTTATTTTTAACATTATTTTTTATCTGGAAGCCAAGGGGGGGCTTATGTGCCAAAAAAAAGAAAAAGAAAAAAAGAAAGTCTCCTTTGCTTAAGATTGAAAACAAAAAAAAAGCTAAGCAAAGGGATGGCAGAGAGAGGCAAGTTGTACTCAAAAGCACATAATCTACAGTTCTCTCAAAGTAAAGGTTGCAGTGACATGCTGCAAAGTAACTAAAACAAGAGCAAATAAGCTAGAAAGCAATATCAATTACTGTTTTCAGGGCCAGGTCCTTGTGCTACAAACCCCTGAGCTTCACGAAGCTCCTGCAGTGCTGCAACATTGTTTATTAGATTACCTGGGCTGGAAAAAGTGCTCATATCTGTTGGGAATTATTGTGTATGACAGGGCAGCCCAAGTCCAGATCTGAGTAATCAAAATACTGGCTTGGAGCTGACTCCATGTAAATACCTGAACAAGAACTGGCCCTAGGATGGCCTTTGTCCATTGTGTAGCACACAATAGATGAATACAAGCTGCACTGCCACAGAGGTATTTGTCAAGTGTTATGGTCCACAGATACAGGAACAAAAAACAAATCTTATCTTTGAGTCTGCAGGAGTAATCTGACAGCTGAATGCCCATACGGCGAAGCCAGCAAGACCAGGGATGGGCGGAACTACTTAGAGGACACTTTTACATTTCACAGGTATTCTCAGCTACTGAGAGCCCTTGATCTAATGAAGGGAGTTTTCCGTAAGACAGGGATGCCAGCACAGATGTTTCTGAAGCCACAGTCTGCCGCTACAGCTGTTGGTAGTAGCAGAACAGTGGGTGGATAGACGTGTCTATATATTCAACTGAAAGAGGGGAGAATTAGATTAGATATTAGGAAGAAATTCTTGGTTGTGAGGGTGATGAGGCTCTGGCACAGGTTCCCCAAAGAAGCTGTGGCTGCCCCTGGATCCCTGGCAGTGTCCAAGGCCAGGTTGGATAGGGCTTGGAGCGACCTAGGATAGTGGAAGGTGTCCCTGCCCATGGCAGGGAGGTGGGATGAAATGAATTTTAAATCCCCTTCCAGCCAAACCTTTCTGCAATTCCACGATCCCTTCTTGCTTGTAGGTGTGCAGTGCAATGGCTGGTCTGTCCACGTCCCCTCTGACGTTACTGGAGAGCTTGGGAAGATGGTTATCCTGCCCTGCACTTTCACACACCCCTACAAAACATTTGACCGTGCCCTCACAGCCATTTGGAGGATCAAGGAGCCTTACAATGGCACAATAGTCTTCAAATGTGTGAGCCAGAGCAGCAGTGAGCTCTGCAAGACTGCCATCAGCCACAAGAACAAATACAAGCTGCTGGGCAACCCCCGGCACAAGGACCTGTCCATCAGGATTGACAACCTGACCTGGAGTGACAGTGACAGGTACTTCTGCCGGGTGGAGCTGGCTGGAGACATCCACGACAAGTATGAGAGCAGGAATGGGATAAAGCTGCATGTGATCGGTAAGAGGGTGAGAGAGACAAGGGAGGCAAAGCCACCCTCTAGGCAAGAGCCACAGGATGAGGGGAATGACAAATGGTAGCAGAGGTTTGCCTGAGATGGTTTTCCAAAGGGTTGGACTTTCTTTCTCCATTATGACAGGGGATATTAACTGTCCTCCTCAGTTTTCCAGCATGAGACAATGGGCACAATGCAGGGAAGGGAATAGGAACAAAACTGGTAAGGAAATGGTGAGGCTCTGGCAGTTAGGGTGAGAGCCCACCAAAAGCTGTGCATCCCACTTAGTCCCAGCAGCACAGGAGCAGGACAGGCAGCAGAGACAAGCTGGGGTGAGGCAAGCTGGGGTTAAAGACATCCTCTCCATCAGAACCTGAACTGGACAGCCCAGGTGCTGAGCACACGTTCACAGGTGTTAACACAACAGGGAGTGGGCGTTGGCAGGGCATTAGAAAGACAAGATACCTGGTACTCAGATGAAATACATCCAGAATCCTCTGGAGCATGAAACACGAAGTACAAATGTCCTGGAAAACCAGCTCAGAGCAACACATATCAAAGGCTAATCCACCTTCCCAGGGCAAGCCCACAGATAAGGGGGAGCTAGGGGAGAGGCCTCAGAAGCAGACTCAGTTCTCATGCAGGCCATGAGGTTGGGTGATTTTGCTTTTGAGAGGGAAGTTCCTCCTGCCTGCTGTACAGTGTGGGTGTCCAGATGGGACCCAAGGTGAGCTTCGTTGTTTCTTGAGAAGTTCTGCACAGTTGAGGCTCTCCTTCAGTTGCAGCAGCTCCTGAGCACCCACACACAGCAAGACCAGGCCAGGATGGCAGCAAGACCTGTCCCTCAGGGGACTTTAACACTAGAGGAATGATAACACACACAGAAAGAGTACCCTGCTTGAGAATGTGCCCTGACACTGTGATTGGGAGGGGTTAATTAATGCTTAAAAGGTTAATTTAAAAACCAAAACACAGAGACTCATGACACAGAGCCTCAGATTTCTCTTGCACTATATGGACGAAGGGGAAGACATGCTGTAAGTGGTTGCAAACTCTATTTTTGTTGTCTAGTCTGAAAAAAAATGAATTCCTGCTCTTCGTCTTTGAGAAAGTTTAATCACCCCTTCTGTGAAGAAATTTCTCCTAATGTCCCACCTAAATGTGACCTGGTCACTCTGGAGCTGGAAAAAAACACCAAAAATAGGTTGTGGCAAGAAGCAGAAATTTCCCCTATAACTAACCTGCCAAAACTGTAAGTCCCAGGCACTGACAAAGGGCTCACACAAACAGGTCCATCCACGTGCACTCTGGAGATGAGGGATCAAAGGAACAGCCAAAAACTGCTTGTGCAGAACACTGTGGTTGACATGTCCTGGACCACATGGAGATGCAGCCAAGTCCTAAAAGGTCATCAGCTGCACCTGTGCCTACAGTGGTGGGTGGCACTTCTCTCTCTTCCTTCTGCCACCAAGGAAGGGCAAAACAGCTGAAGTTGGTCAAGGTTCATAAAAATGAGCGAGACATTACTGGGATGAAACAGAGTACACATCCTTGCATGCAGGTTTTGCTGGGTGAATCCTTTTGCCCCTCTATCCAACATGGGCTGGGTGGGGGATCTAGGGGAAGAAAGTGTCAAGAAAAACAAGGAAGGAGAGGGCTGATCCAAACATCCATAGAGTCATAAAACAGTTTCAATTGAAGAGAATCTATAAAGCTCATATTGTCCAACCCCCCATGCCATGGCTAGGGACACCTTCCACTAGACCAGGTTGCTCCAAGCCTTGTCCAGCCTGGCTGGACACTTCTGGGGGTGGGGCAGCCATAGCTTCTCTGGACAACACTCTTTTCAAAAATTTTCTCCTTACATCCAATCTAAATCTCTATTCTTTTAGTTTCAAAACATCAACACTTATCCTAGTCATGTCACAGCAAGTCCTGTTCCCATTTTGCTTGGAGCCTCTGTAAGCCCTGGTGAGACTCTGAGGCTTTCCCTGGAGCCTTCTCTTGTGCAGGTGAGCACCCCCAGCTGTCCCAGGCTGGCTCCAGAGCAGAGGGGCTCCAGCCCTGGAGCAGCTCCGGGGCCTCCTCTGCACTGGCTGCAGCAGCTCCAGGTCCTTGTGCTGTTGGAGCCCAGGGCTGGGGCAGCTCTGCAGGTGGGGTCTCACCTGAGCGGGGCAGAGGGGCAGAATCCCCCCTGCCCTGCTGCCCACGCTGGGGCTCAGCCCAGGGCACGGGGGCTCAGGGCTGGGGCAGGTCCAGCTCTTTGTACTCACCAATATCCAACTTCACCCTGACAGAGCAATGCTGAGGGTCCACCAAGACCAAAACTTCATTCCAGGTGTTTTGCACCAGACCTGCCTTTGCAGCCTGACCCACTTTCCCTCCCCTGCTGCGATTCCCACAGCCGCCCCCAGGATCATTAACATCACGGTCAGCTCCAGCAGGGACCACACCTTCCAGGCTCGCTGCACGGCCGAGGGGGAACCAGCACCCGCCCTGACCTGGAGTGGACCCCTCTACAGCAACCTGAGCTCCACCAGCAGCTCCAGCCACCGCGTCACAAAGGAGCTGCGGTCCCTGACCCACGACGGGAAATACACCTGCACTGCTGTCAACACCCACGGCAGGGCAGAGGCGGCCCTGTACTTCTACAAACTCAGAGCCTCCGACAGCTCCTCCTTCATGGTCCTGATCTTTGTGCCGCTGGGAATCAAGGTGCTCATTTTGCTGGTGATGCTGAGCTTCACCGTTTTCTCCAGAGAAGGTCAGTGTCCTGGCTTCTTTACAGCCGACTGGCAACCAGGGATGGATGCAGCAGACACAGCCAGGCAGGGGGTGACCGTGTTTTTTGGGGGGAGGGGGGTAATATTTATGATTTTATTATTTTCTACCCTAGGAGGACAATTTTAGCAGGAAGAGCCAAGAGCTCTTGGCTGGCTGGTCACAGCCTACTCACACAGGGGCCTTTGAAAATTCAGAGGAGCCAGGAGTTTCCCTGTGCCCAGGAAGAAACGTTAATAAACCAACAGAGAGGAAATTAGTGGAGAAGCCACAACCTACACAACCAGATTTTTTTTTTTTCCTTGAAGTAGGCTAATTACTTCCCCTGTAGCTCACAGCCAGGATTTACCTTTGCTGCATCCCACACAAGTTTAATCTCCTGGGGTGAGCATCTTCACTTTACAGACTGCCCCTGCCAGTCCCCCAGGACCTCACCACCCAGACCCAGCGTTAGTGAAATCCCACCTTCCAGCCACACCAAGGCTGTGAGATCAGGGAATGCCCAGCTTACAGGAGATGAGGATCAGCCCATAGACTGAGAGATATGACATCCCAAGCAGCCAGGAGGCCACTTGGCCCCCAGCTCTCCAGAGTTGCTGAGTGGTGGCATGGGCAGGAGGGGACTGAGAGGAATGAGATGTCACATGAACTGGGACTTGTCTGTAGGGACAATCTGATGTCACACTCATGGAAGCCACCACTTGATTTGAACAGTAGAAGCTGTCAAACCAACCAAAAATGTTTTTGCTCCTATATTCCAGTGCCTAATTCCCAAGAACATGAAGAGGGCCACACACCTGACATCAGGGCTTCTTCCCATTCACAACCACCCTCCAGTGCAGCTTCCCAACAGTTCTAAGTCACTCCTGGCTCCCCAACCCACTCTGACCTCATTGCTAACCCACATCATCCTTCCCACTTCACAGGTCCCCCCTCTGCTCCATCCAGCCTGGCCAGGTAAGGATGTCTTGCCTTCTACTCATGTTATCCTGCAGGAGAGTGCAGATGGCCCAGGTGAGAAGTGCAGTGTGTCCTTGGTAACAATTCTTTGGCCTCAGAGCAGGCTCCTGGGGCAAGGAAAGGGTTCAGCTGATGACCAGGTGAGCCAGTGTGAGGGAACAAGGAATGGACACTGCTGGGAGGAGGTTCTGGCTTGTGCACAGCTGAGAGGAGACCCCAGGGGTGTGAGGACAAGGGCCTGGGCAGCAGTGTAGAGAGACCACAGCACAGAGCCGCTGCACCAGTAAAGGGCTAACAGAAGTCTGGATGTGCCTTAAGCCCAGAGCATGGCTGGAGGGCTCCAGGCAGCCTGGGACAGCTGGGGGTGCTCACCTGCACAAGAGAAGGCTCCAGGGAGAGCTGCGAGCCCCTGGCAGGGCCTAAAGGGGCTCCAGGAGAGCTGCAGAGGGACTGGGGACAAGGCCTGGAGGGACAGCACACAGGGAATGGCTTCCCAGTGCCAGAGGGCAGGGCCAGGTAGGCTATTGGGAAGGAATTGCTGGCTGTGAGGGTGGGCAGGCCCTGGCACAGGGTGCCCAGAGCAGCTGTGGCTGCCCCTGGATCCCTGGCAGTGTCCAAGGCCAGGCTGGATGGGGCTTGGAGCAGCCTGGGATAGTGGAAGGTGTCCCTGCCTATGGCAGGGGGTGGGACTGGGTGAGGCTTAAGTCGCTCCTAACCCAAACCATTCCATGGTTCTGTGACGCCACGTTAAACTGACAATGGATCATCCACCAAGGGAAAGGCAAGGGATGGGGTCTGTGCTGACACTGTGAAACAGAAATCTTCCCCTCCCTCTGCACCCCAGTTCGTAAGGGAGCAGAAGAAGCTGCCACACCAAAGCTGATGAGCTCAGCCAAGTGTGCAGGGAAGGTGTGGAGACAGCAAACAGCCCAGCTTGGCTGTGACAGGGCCTGATTCTCGGGCTGGCATCCACACCAGGCTCCCACAAATCCCTGGCATTTCCCAACACAACACTGATCTTGGACACTCCTGACAGATACGGCGGCCAAACTACTGGGATGGGAAAAAATAAATAAATAAAAAAATCCCATCAGAAACAACCCTTCATCTAATGGTACAGTAAATGTGCCTGAGGTCAAGGATAATTAACATTTGCATGGGGCTGCCCCCTTTCAATCTGAACAGTTTCATTTCTTTGTGATACCTCCTTCCTGAGTTACCCCTACATGTCTCCTTCCCTGACCCTACCCAAGAACAGTGGCCATGGCCATCCCAGCAGGATAGTACAGGGCACAGCCAAAGAAACAACAAGGAATTTAATCCTAAAGTCACATTTGTAATTACTTGTAAAAAGGCATTAAAAAGCATAGTTTTGCTGATTTACCAGGGTCTAAACCATACTGCACCCTCAGTTATACTTGCATAGATACCAACATAGATAAGAAGGCTTAAAGCCAACACTTACATGAGAAGATCCTTCACAGGAGAGGTTTGTCACAACCTCCCAAGGCTCCGAGCAGGGCAGTGGCACAGTGGATGCTAAGGGTGCAGAAGATTGCTCTGCATCCTTCAGGATGTGAAAACCCTTAAGGCATAAAACAGCAGTTGCAACTCAGACCCTTAAAAACTACTGCAAAGTAGAAGAGGATCTGTCTCAGAGTGTCACAGACGCTCTGACATTCACTGGAGTCACTCACAAAGCCTGGAGCAGCCTGAAATGTGCCCTCACCTTTCCCATGTCCCCTCCTGCCAGGCCACAGCTGCCAGAGTGCACCTACGAGAATTTTGACCGCAGACACGGCGGCAGCCAGACCCTGCCCACAGGAGGGGCCGTGCCGAGGCGCAGCTGAGGAGGACACCTGGACCCATCCCCACACGGGTGTCCTTCCCCAGGGAACACACAGCTGGCCTTGCCTGAGGCACAGAAGGTCAGACCAGCTTCGGGGAGGTTGGAACTGGATGATCTCTACGGTTGCTTCCATGATGCTGTGAGTTCCAGCCCTGCTGCTCCTCCTAAGTGAGAGCAGCCTTTAAGGGGAAAGAGGAAAAACAAAAAAAAGGGATGGAGCTGGAAGAGCAAAGCACAGGATGTCAGTTTTAACCTATCTGTGTGTTTTTAGCCCATATCAGACATGTAGCAAGCAGGTGACAGTATAAAATCATCTCACAGCTTTTTGCTTTGGTATTTTTCAAACATCACTCCGAAAAGCTGTTTTTACCACTCCATTTGTCCAACCACATCCAAGTGGGCTACTGACATGTTTCAAATACTATCTGTGGCAAAACACCACTGGAGTTTCTAATGGGGTTTATTTCCTTTTTTAAAATTATTATTATTATTCCTAAATGTCCAGAAAGAGTTTATTTAAGAGTTCAAAGGAAACCTTAACTTTAAAGGGGCATCTAAGCAAAAAAGGAAGAAGTTTTCTAAAAACTGGTAGAACTGAAGGCAGGACATAAGGAGTCTTACCTAGTCTGTGTTCTAACTTTACTGCAGCTCTGAGTGCCCAGTAACTCAGAGCTTTGTGATAAATGTGCTGTGAAAATGTTCCAATACACTGAATTTTTGGGGTTTTTTTTAAAGCTAAAGAAATTAGTTCTAAACCATTTCCACCCCTGTGTTACACAGAGAAGTATTTTTAAGGCCTGACTACTCATCTCTTAAATCTCTCTTCTGGGATGAAGTCACAAGTACAAAGTCACAAAGGCCACAAAGTCACAAAGGCCAAGCACAGACAAATCTCTAGCCCAACTGTAAACATCCTCCAAGATGAGGTGAACAGGCTCAGCTTATGATATAGAGCAATATGGATCAGCCTGGAGTCCTGGAGAGGCAGACAGATGCCCAGGATAAAGCTGGAAAGAGCAACACGTTGGCTTAGATGAGAAGGAGGAGAAAGAATTAAGAAAGAGCAAGTGGCTTGAACCTACTTTCACAGTGATACTGCTGGATTTAATGCTCTGTGCAACCACCCCATGCAGCAACTCCAAAACTGTTCCCTGCACAATCCTGCCCCTGGTAACCACCAAACTGCTACTGAAATACCATCAAGCCTGCAAGCTCAACCCCAGGCTGGGGATCATTATTTTAAAGTTCACCTCTTCGTAATATCTGCACTGGGAAAGCAAAGCAGAATTTTAAATGACTTGGCCAGGATAATAAGGGGAGAAAAGAAAAAAAATAGATGCAAGGCTATACTTGAACCTTATCTTTTAAATCCCATCTTAAAATCCCAGCAGTGACAAAGCCAGATTTAATAAAAGTAGGAAGAGATGCAAAGAGAAAAGGGAAGTTAGAGCAGACAGTGTAGTCACAGACCTGCGAGTTCAGTTTCACAGGTGTCACAGAGGAAAGAGACCTCAGAGATATTAGCTGGACAAACTGAATTGGATTTCTGAGCCCATATGATTTACAGACTCAGAGTAATGAGAACCCACTTCTACCTGTGCATGGGATTAATGCTTGGCTATCTGAATTTCTCTTTCAAAAGTTACTTCTTTTAACTCAACTAGTTTGGGTCCAGATAGAAGCATCAGACCTCATGTCCTAAAACCAACTTATTCTCCCTTGTCCTCATGGGAGACTCAAACACCCACTCAAACCAGTATAAACTGGAGGGGCAAAATACAGCAGTGCACACACCAGGAGGCTTCGGGTACTGAACTCATCTGGGAGATGCAGGGAATGCCAAAGTCTTTCCAGTAAAACTAGAAGGAATAAAAAGTCAATCTGTTGGTCACCACTTGGAAAATAAGGCCTCAAGCTCTGGAGTTCACATTTGCATAGAGAACTACAACTCAGGTTCAGACTTCAGCCACTGCCACACTGATCATGAAGCCAGAAGACTGATCTGGGTGACTCACACAGCAATTATGGGTTATCTGATGTGGATCCTTCTACCAAGTTGAAAATACCAGTGTCTGTCACAAATTGTTTGATTTTCCTTTTTTATTTTGCATGGTCTTTGCAGACAGAGCATGTTATAAATACATTTGTAAAAACTCAACAGCTGAAACAATTCTTCATTTTCAAAGTGCATGTCAAACACATATTTCTGACGACTTCACATTTATATGCAACTGATCAATAACATTGAGCCTAATAAACCCAGTGGTTTTAAGTTTTTGGGGGCAAAAGCAGCAGAATGTGTTCCTCCAGACATGAATTTTCCAAAAGAGTCTGTTAAAAACCATGCTGCATTGGTATCTGGTTACTATACAGAGGGATGTACATATATATATTTATTTATAGGCTCGCAGATAGAGCAAAGAACTCTTAAGACCACATTAAAATGACGGTGATCTAATGACCCAGCTGGCATAATTAGCAGAATCTGCCAAGAAGGAAAAGGTGATCTGTTCTCTAGCACCAGAACCATGGTTTAAGAGCAACAGTTCAAAGCATCATTGACCAGACAGTAGGTAGCACATTTCTATCCCCTATTGACCAGAACTCATGTTTTAACGTGCAACCGTGTCATGAACACAAAGGCACAATTAATGGAGGAAGAGAAAAAGGGATCAGTTCCTTCACAGAGCTGTAGGGACTGGGACTGCAGAACCTTGGGCCAGCTCAAACAGATCAGTGATTAAAGGGACATCAAACAAGTATCAGGAAAAAGTCTCCTTCTGCTTTTCCTAAACAAAAGTGCATCCTATGATCAGACAAGGCAACAAAAGCAGTGATCATTCAGATGAAACAACAGATTTACAGGCTCATGGTTCATGCTTTGGCAACAGAATTGTAACAAGTGATCACCAAATTTAATACAACAAAAATACTTCTTCACAGTGTCATCTAAAATTCTGTCATGTCATGCCCAGCCAGGCGGAAGAAAATAAGCTTTTGTGGTGCTTGTTAAACATTTCCTAAACAACCAGACTTTAGCAATTAAGGAATCCTATTTAACATGATCATAACTGACTGTTCCCCTCTCAGACACTGGAGATCCAGAAAATATGTCTCTGGATTTAAATCCCCTTGAACTTGGCTAGAAGTTACTTGCATTTAATCAAGCAATATAGATGCAGACACATTAATATTTAGAAAACAGGGAAAAAAAAATGTTCTTTAGTTCCTATTTTTGTTGGTATTTACAGAAGTGGGTAAAGATTGTAGGCATGCCTCTAAACTACAGATTTCTGTGGGATGGCAAAAAAGTCAAGATTTAAAATACCATCTTTTCAAATACAGGGATTTCACAAAAATCACTAGACACACACTCAGGTAAGACTCAGAGGTATCCTGGTTAAGAAAGTCAAACCTCTTTTACACACAGTCCTCCATTCAGTTTGAACTGGTCTGAGTGATGACACACTGGAAAATAAAAAAAAGGCACCAAGCAAAAAATTCAGACACTACAGGATGAGCTGTGCTGACTAGTGATTTGTACACCTATCCCCAGGCACCCTTCTCTCCAAAGGGCACCATGCACAGATGATATTCAAGTGCTTTCAGTCAAAAAAAAAAAAGAAAAAAAGACCAACCAACTGAAAAAAAACACCCAAGAAACCCAAACCATTAAGCAATTTCACAGGCCTAAAATTCAAAAGGAAAGCAGAAAAACCTTGAAGTGGAGAAAACTTGACAGTGTGCAATTCCTATTCACAGGTCTGACTTAATTAAAGTGGAACTCTGAAGGTAAAAATCATTTGTGCAGTAAGGACACTGTTCTGTAAACTGGAGCCGCTGCCTGGCGCCGCTACCGAATGCTGTCCAAATAATGCACTTCTGGGTACAGGGTGTTCACGAGCAGGGACAGGAGGTTATTGCCATCCTGAAGGCAGTGCTCGGGGTGCCTGATGAACAGAGAGGCCTGGGAGAGCTGCTCTTGGTAATCCATGTATTGTTTGTTGGATGACATGGCTTCGAGAGCACTCAGTGCCTACAGGGACAAGGGAAGATTCTGTTAGCTGTGGGTACTTTGGTCTGTAACACACCACCCTAAAGGATCCTCACCTCTACAGAGCCCAGAGTACTCAGAACAAAACAACTGTAAACTACAATGCCATAACACTGTATCAAGTCAACTTGTATTTTTCAA
Source organism: Lanius ludovicianus (assembly GCA_013397235.1). Taxonomy (NCBI): domain Eukaryota; kingdom Metazoa; phylum Chordata; class Aves; order Passeriformes; family Laniidae; genus Lanius; species Lanius ludovicianus. Next base: position 115,920 of record VYXG01007015.1, read on the forward strand.
GCTGTTCTCTCCCCAAGATCAACACAAAAATTGTCCCATTAAGGCTTCCTAGGACTCTCTAACCCAAAGATTGAAAAATATTTACTTCATGAACTCGGTTTCCAAACTACAAGCTGCAACACACTTCGATCTTCACTTTAGGTTGTTCTTATGAATATATTGACTTTCATTAAAGTATTCATATAAGGTCCCATTGATAGTATTAAAGTCAGATATTAACTGTCAAGTTAAAAGTTGTATATAGAGAAGTCTATGTTGGCAGGTCTAGCAAGGGAAAAGGTAGAAATTTCTGAACAAGTTCTGTTCTTTTCTTAGAGAAACAAGTTGTACTGAGCTACCTTGCTTTGGTTTCCAACCAACTCCTCCTTCTTCTTCTCGGGCTTACTGAAAGAACACCATAGTCAGTGCACGTGTTAAGGAGGAATGTTTATTTGTCATAGAGCTTTTAAGCCCTGACCTCACATAAACAAATGTCAGTGTGAATGTAGCCCTGCTTTACCACTTAAAAGCAGTGCAAACCACAGCAGCACTGTTTTTTCCTGTTTGTTTTAAATTCCTTCCACCTGCTATGTTCCAAACTTTCTGAAGTCAGGCTTTACAGACTTATGTTCATCAGCCCTTTTTAATTGTGTCAGATTAAAAAATGGTGCCTTCATATTAATGCAGAACACTGTAGGAAGTTTTACCCAGGATCACTTTAGGACAGAGTCAAACACATAGCCCTGCTGCCAAAGTTCAGCAACAAGGTGAGAGCAGGATTTGCCTTGAAGAAATGCTTGCAGTGACTCTTACAAAATTCACCCCACAAGCTAAACAAGCACGCAGAGAGGGCATGTCAAGCAGCCAGAGATGGGCACACCTCACCTGCTGAGCCTTCTGAGACAGCCTGGGCTCCGACCCCGCCTTGAGGCGCACCTGGCTCTCTGCAGGGATCTGCACCAGGAGGAAGGTGGACAAACTGCGGGCAACCACCCGAAACCTGCACGGGGAGAGCACAGAGGGACAGGGTGACACCAGATGTGCACATCTCAGCAGCATATAAATTGTAAGATCTAACCATGAGGTATCTCTTGCATGAGGAACAAAGTAAAGGCTTGAGAGGACCTATTCCAGTACCACTTCAATATCACAGAATCCCAGAATTGTTTGGGTTGGAAGACACCTCAAAGCTCATCTCTTTCCACCCCTCTGTCATGGGCAGGAACACCTTCCACAAGACCAGGCTGCTCCAAGCCCTGTCCAACCTGACCTTGGACGTTTCCAGAAGTGGAAGGGGATCCCAGCTACTCTGGGTATGTACACAACAGGACACAACTAGAAGGTAATAACATACCCTTCACATGAAATGTTGCATCAGTTTCAAGCCTAGCTGAAATACTCCTCACCTCACATCTGAAATACTCCTCAGGTGACAGAATATAAAGCATTATTAGGGTCCACATCAAGGGATGATTTGAATGACACCAAGAATTCAGGGCAATTTGAACAGCACTGCATCCCAGAAAGTCTTTATAAACACTAAGTCATGTTTAGGTGCAGGGTTGAATTGTGTTCCACAAACATTTATGGGATTTTTTCTCAGCATTCTTTCCACAGTGAACTTGATTTTTACACCTAACAATCAAACTTAGTGTCTCTCTTTAGAAGGTAGACTGAATCACAGGCAAGCACGTGCTCCTTTGAGCTTCTCTTAACATTTCCAATACCTCAAGGTTAGGACAGAAAAAGCAATGTGTCTGTTTTTAAACAAAATCTTGTAAAGTCTGTGTGGAATGCAAGAAAAGTCCAAATATGAAGTTGGTATATGCCTACAATGCTGGAGGTGGACAGAATCAGACCTGCATTTTCTTTCCTTTTTCACTATAACCTTTGCAGAGGTTCACACTCTCTTCTTAACCTGATTAACACACTCTGTGCTTTTTCTGTGATAGGTCCAAACAACTTTACAGATCTGGAGGCAGCCTGGATTCTGATCACTTTCTGACACTGCACTGGGCATTCTGGACCCAGGCTGCAGTTTCTTCAACACCATGACTCAAACCAATCGATTCACCACAGTTTCAGCCCTCACCTGGGTGACAAAGGAGACCTCCTGCCTAACCCAATAGCACCAAGTATTCCAGAAGTGAGTCTCTCCTCAGCCAGCTGGCTCTGCCGGCCCTGGATGGACAGCAGGGTTCGGATGACAGATTCAATCAGAACAGGGTCATCTTGCTCCAGCTGCACCAAGGATAACTGCATGGCTTTATGCCACCAGAGAAACAGCTTTGCCTCTTCCTTTGCTGAGCTTTAGGGAAGATGTAAGGAAAGAAAACAGAGAAAATAAAAAGAGTCAGATGCATAGGTTAAGAAGTTTATTTCTCTCCCCATTAGGTCCATGAAGAATTCAGACTGTTAATTAGTGACAGCTAATTTTATTACATGAGGATAGCATAACTATACTGCCCCACCAGTTCTTATACTGCTGTAACTGCTACTGTTATGGATTTGATCCACCAGCTAGCAGGTTTTAAGGGCCTGTAAGAGGACAAAGAACAGTGCTTCCTTTTAAGCTTTACAACTGGAAATAAATGATACTGCAGTCGTAAGTGGATTTAAACTTGCCTAAGACTTGGCACAAAAGGAATTAAGCTGTATCTCTACTCGTTTGTTCTTTACTTAACCAATAAAACACTTTAGGAAGCACTGGATGTTGTTACCACAACAATTTAGACTTTTAATACGATCCTTAAGATTAGGAAACATTGAAGGTTTTTGTTGAGTAAAGCCCAAAGTGAAGTTCCCCCTAAGCTATTTTTAATCTTTCCCCAAACTGCTGGCAGCTCAAGTTAACAAGCTCAGATTTTCCACATAAAGCACCAGCATGAATTTCCTGCATCAGACTATCCTCACATTACTCCTCCCAGTCGTTTCCTATCCCAGGCAATCTCAGATCTGGTATTTATAGGAAGGTCTAATCTGCTTTATATGGTGGCTTTGCTGTCTCCTTCACAGCTTGGCAATCAAAATACTACAGTACCTACCACAGTGAAAGTGTTTTTTGAATTTCAAGAAACAGTGGGAATATACCTTTTCCCAAATTGTTCTTTTACAGAAAATATGAATATTATCAACATTAACACAGAAAAATTATAATCAGGTTTGCTAAATCCTGCCAATGTCAGCAAAAACTCTAACTACAGTTGTTACATATGTTAAGTATTTTTATTTTGACCCCAAGGCTATGCATCCTTTCCCCACAGAACCCAGTTATCTAAGAAGTTTTACAGCAATACAGGCCACCAACTCTGGGCATCCCATCAGATCCACTGGCTCCAGACTTGGTTCAGAGCTTCTGCACAGGCCCCATCCAGCAGCTTTCAGCACCAGAATGCCAGACTGAATAATCAGCACATAACACATCCCACCTTGTGGACACGCTGGGAAGTGGAACCCAGAGTGATTCCAGGTTTGCTTCGAGCCATTTTAACTGAGCACAGATCTAGGCTGTCATTGAAACCGAGCTCATCTGACTGAAAAATGATTGAAACTCACTAATTTGCTAGCAAATTAAATTTCTTCTTCTGTTTTACCACCACAACTATTTTCTGTTGGTACTGCATATGGGCAGACTCAGTAGATAGAGAAGAACAGGCCATTTCATCCAGTACCCTGTTGAAATTAACTTAATTAACCAGGGTCACCTAATTATACCAGCTACACAACTCTAAACAAACTTTAATATAAATAATAATAATCTAAAGGTTCAGGCACATTCAGAAGCTTCAAGTTTCATACCTGGGGTACACTTGCTCCAGCCATTTGCTGATGGTCAGCAGGATTTTCATTTCATTGGTAAGGGTTTGGTCAGTGTTCAGGCATTGCAGCAGGTAGACATAGAGGGTCAAGTAGCTTCCTAAAGACAGGCACTCCTGCAGGAATTCTTCCATGGTTAGCTCAGGAACTTGGAGGGAGGCAAGTATAGGGCCCCAGCCTAACTCCTGGTGATGAAGGGAATCTTTGAAGAAAGCAGAAGGAAGGAACAAAAAGCATGTGAGAAAGCAGCACTTGGTAAAACCTAAGAACCAGGACTGCTAATTAAGAGAATCTGGGATGGTTATGCTGTTTTTCAGGGAATCAGCATGTCATGCAACTCTAATGGAGAGAAAAGAAAAATTCCACTATCATAGGGCACCTCCTTGAGGTCAAGGTGGGATTATTTTCTCAGCATTCAGCCAAGACTAAAATTTGAACATTTTAGCAATGGAATTATAAGTATTTCCCTCAGGTGTACTGAAATCTTCCACAGAGTGAAAGAAACAGAAATGTAGTTCCACAACGATTATGTAAACAGAAAAAAAAAAAGAAGAAAACAAAAACCACACACACCACACTTGTAGAGTTTTACCAAACCAGAGTATTTTTTTCTTAATTTACCCTACAGAACATCCTACAGAGAAGGAGAAAAAAGTCTTTTGTTCTCCTGGGGTGATTTTTTTTTATGAAGTCCTCCACTTTAGCTGGAAAAATGGCAACACTACACAGAGCAAATCAGCTTTCACAGGGACAGGTATGGATATTAAGGAAACACAGAATTAGAGCAGCTGTAAAACCCAAAGCACAGTCACAGAATAGTTTGGGTTGGAAGGGAACTAAAACACCATTTTATACCATCCCCTGCCATGGGCAGGGACACCCTCCATTAGACCAGGTTGCTCCAAGCCCCATCCAACCTGGCCTTGGACATTTCCAGGGATGGAGAAGCCACAGGTTCTCTGGGAAACTTGCGCCAGGGCCTCACCACCCTCACAGGGAATAATTTCTCTCTCATATCCCACCTACCCCGTGTCAGTGTGAAGCCATTTCCCCGTGTCCCTACCCATGGCAGAGGGGCTGGAACAAGGTGATCTTTAACACCTTTTCCAACCCAAACAACTTCATAATTCCAGACGATTTGTGCTCTGTGGCGTGCCAGACTGCCCAGAGGCTGTGACACAAGACAGGCTCCTACCCTCGCTGAAGTAGGAGGTGATGCAGGCCTCCGTGGTCTCGGCCATGTGGCGCACGGAGGCCAGGCTGTGGCATGCAGCTGTGAGGAGGGGCATGGCCAGCAGCCCCTGCACCCTGCTGTCGATCCACCTGCGCAGGCTGCCCCGCAGAGACTCGGCCGTGGTGATGCTGGAGTTGTTCAGCATCATCAGCGTTTCCGTGAACAGGCTGCTGAGGGCCAGGTGGCGTGTCTGCAGATCCATGTCTGCAAGTCAGAAAGCACAGAACCATTTCAGTGAGGAGATGCTGGAACCCAGGCTCAGCTTCACCACTGGACACTTTCTGGTCTTCCTCGTTACACATCTGTGTGGGCCAAGGGCAGGAAGAGACACAACCCCTCACAATTCACTTCTGTGGAGTATAGGGAGACATGGTTTTCACCTGAACTCATAGCTTGACAGAGGAACCTCAAGATGGTACTAGTACTAAAAAGGAGATCTAGATAAATTCTGTGTGTCTGGACACACCATATCACTAGGGTACACCAATATACCTCTCCTACTTCAATACTGTCAAGTTTTCCCAGTTTTATGACTTAGAACCATTTGTGCGAAAAGCAGGAATAGAATCATAAAATTTTAGGGGTTGGAAGAAACTTTAAATATCACCTAGTCACAATCTTCCTGCCATGGGCAGGGACACTTCCACTAGACCAGGTTGCTCAAGGCCTTACCCAATGTGGCCTGGAGCACTGCTAGGGATGGGGCATCCACAACCCCCCAGGGCAGCCTGTGCCAGTGTCTCACCACCCTCACAGTAACGACTTTCTTCCTAATATCTAATCTAATTTTCCCCACTTTAAGTTTGTACCCATTACTTCTAATCGCTCAGGACCAAGAGAATTGACTTGTGCCATTCTTTCCTTTAAAAAGAGGTAAATGACAAGTAAAATAAAAATTAGAAAAAAACCTAAACCACCATATGACAAAGAAATTAATCCCTCAAGCTCCTGTTTATCAGCCAGTTTTATACACCACACAACTACTGTTTTTAATGTTGGTTTTGTCACTCTTGACAGCTCCGTGGAGTAAGATTCATATTTTTGCTTTGTACTAATTAACCACTTATATATACATCACCAAAGCACCATGCCCTGCTGCCCATAAGGGACACATGACAGTTATGCAAATAATTAAAACATCACAGATCAATCTACTCAGCAGAACAAAGCACTGAACAGCTTTAAGGTGATTTGCCATTTCTTCAACACGAACCTGGGGGATTAAAGATGACTACATCATCTAGCAGCTTGGCCATTTCTTGTTCCAAAACTGCAAGGGTTATCTTTCCACTTTGTTCTAAGGTGCTGAGGAACTGAACCACCTGGCGAATGTATGCTCGGCACTTCAGTGTGGCATCCTGTCAATCAAAATTAAAATCAATTAGGGGATGAAGCAAAAAAAAAAAAAAAAAAGAAAAATCACAGCTAGAACTCTTTCCTTTTTCTGTAGTATACACAAGCAGAACTTTGCAAAAGCCAGTAACAGCACGGACATGCTCCAAAACTAGTTCAACTCACTAGGTGGATGTGACTATCCGAAGATGCCCCAAAGCCTGCTGAGATTTTCAGGAGCTTCACAATCAGCTCAGCTCCAGCGTCCTTAGCAAGAATAACGGAGGGAGGGTAGTGACTGTTGCAGTAGCTGATGATGCTTTGGTAAGATGAAATGCCCACAAGCTGCCAAGGAAGGGAGCTGGTCTGTCCAAGAAGATTTATGAGTGGAGATTCCTGAAGATTTAAAGATACCAGTTTAAGCTACACCTTCTTTGCAGTTCTCAATTCATATGCACAGTACTTAATACTGGAAGGAAGATCTGGCTTCAGAATTTGAAGGAGATGGAGCAGAAAACCCACGGAAATAGATGACCATTGGGACTCTGTCTGAAAACCAATTCCTTATTCAAGCAGTAAGCTAACATATGTATTTCATCTCTAGCATTTGCAGAACTGTATGCAGACTGTTGCAGCAGCTCTAACCATGCACAAAAGTCAGTGAAAAATGTTAAAATCTGACATGTAAACATATAAAGATGGCTAGAAAGATGTGGAGACCCTTCAAGTTAAAGTCATGTCAGTACAGGTTTAAAAGAGGCATTAAAATATTATTTTTAATAATAGGTTAATCTGACTCACAGTAGAAATTGTGTCCCTAATTTCTGATTCAGTGAATCATCCACCAACCTGGGAGACTCCACGTGTGCTTATTCTCATAAACTCTACCCTAAACAGCACAGCAGCCCCACAGCTCACACAGACAGTGCAAGTCAGCAGATGGAAAACTGTCTGTTTACAAGCAGCTCTTGTCTATTCTTAAACATCTGCAGTAAAAAAAGAGCCCCCTGGACACAGAGAAACACCAACTGGCATGGAGCTGAGTCAGGAGAGGTGCAGGATGAGTATCAGGAAAAGGTCTTCCCCCAGAGGGTGCTGGGCACTGCCCAGGCTCCCCAGGGAATGGGCACGGCCCTGAGGCTGCCAGAGCTCCAGGAGCATTTGGGCAATGCTCCCAGGGATGTCCAGGGTGGGATTGTTGGGATGTCTGTGCAGGGCCAGGAGTTGGGCTCCATGATTACTTCCAACTCAGGATATTCTATATCTTGTTCTACGTTTCTATAGGTTTTAGAATGAACAAATACTAGAATTGTGCTGACAATCCAGAACTAACACAAATTACACTACTTCTACAGGAATGTGACACTGGTACAAGAAGTACTTCTCAAGTTCCTCATGCCTGGGAACACAGGGCTGAGAAAGTTTGAGATTTAGATCAAGGCATCACAGGAGTGCTCTGGGAGGCAAAAACCTCCTGACAGTGTGTCAGTTTAACATACTGCTGGAGGGAAGGAGGGAATTCCTGAGGCTGACTCACACTGTGTGCAAACAGCTATCTTCTGAAGCTTGAGAAGCTTCTGATAAGCAAACACGTTCAGGTCAAAGCACATGAACTCTGGTAATTTTCCTAAACTGAAATACAATGATGGTCAAAGGCTGCTGGTGACATCTTGATGCAGCATCCTGTAATGCCTCAGAGGAAATGGAGAACAGAAGATACTGCAAGAGGAAGAAAGCTGATAGATGTGAAATGGGACTTCTTGAAGACAATCAAGACCCTCTGAAGAGTCCTCCAGAAGCAATGAACTGGATTTAGTCACATTGCATGTCCTTCCTAGTAAAGGATTATTTTTCTTTTAAGAGATAGGTAGGAACCTTCACAAAAATTACCTCTTCACCTATAAGCTGCTCCTCCTTTGCCAACAGCACCATCATATACAGCAAACAGACAATCATGTTGTGAGTCTGAGGGTGAGGGCTGGGATTCCAGGCATCAGAGAGGACACTGACCCAGTTTATTTCACATAAAACATAACCCAAGAACAAGAAACAACTCTTGGGGCTGCCTCTTTCGATCTAGAAAGGAGAAAGGGAAAAAGGTGCATAAAACAATGTAAGTACAACATAAGATGTAAGTACTTCTATACTTTTCAGTTCCTTAGCCAACTGTAAATCTACAGCAGCATTTTAGGTCAGTAGCAGAGTAGACAAATGTCTTTTCTCCATCATTTCATTACCCCTCTTGCAGCTTTACCTTGTCTCAGACAACTTGGAAGTGAGAATAACATGGCAATGGCAAAACATATTAAATGTAACTAAAAAAATTATATACATAAGCAGTAGAAGAGACATCCAGGGAGAACAATGAAAAGAGAGCTGTACAGCTTCCCTCAACCTTGTCTAGGAGTCAAAAGCACTCCTTCACAAAAATCCATCACAAACTGAGCAGCTGTGAATGCTACAAACAAACTTTAAAATCCCTCTTGCTGAAAGAACTGTCTCCTGCTCTCAAGCTCTTCTCGAGGGCAGCACCGACTACAAACTTAATTCAACAGTTGCCATGAACTCACTTTGAAGAACTCTTCCATAAGTATCTGGTCTGGATGCATTTCCTTCCATGGAAGCCTTCTGAACTCAGTGTGGAAAGCATAGAGAATAAACTCTGGCATTTTGGGGGCTGTGCAACACTCACAGTAATGCATTAGGTGTAACCAGAGAGCCCCATGGTGGCTTGGCAACAGCTTTTCTAGAATCAAAGAAAATTGCTGAATTAACAACAGAAAAAACTTCAGATAAAACTTGCTTTCAGAAGAAAGTCTGTTTCTGAAGATGAAAACTTGTAAGTTACACTAAAATACACTCAAAGAAAAAAATGCACCCTAAACTTGTGGGTTTTTTCTCCAAATCAGAAGTAGGGAGGCTTAGGATTTCATGCTCACCTTTAAAGCTCTCATGCAAAAGCCTGATGCAATCTGCAAACAAACAGACCATGGTGGAGGCTACAGGAGTGTCACTCTCCAGCCAAGGGTAGCAGGGCTGGCTACTGAAAGCAAGCACAACACAAATTTCAGTGTTCAGTTACCTGATCATAAACATTTGCAATTTAAATATTCTAAAGCAGTGAAGTACAAGTATCAGCAGTTCACCCAATTTCAGTTCTTGGGGACTCTCCTCTTCTTCCTTAGGAGAGCTGAATAGTTTACTATCCCACTGAAGATCCACAGAGTAAGCAGAAATTTAAAACAACAGAGTGATATTTCTCAGTGATATTATCCACCAACTGCAGACAACCTTCCAACTTCAGCACTGACAGTGCAGTCACAACTCCAAAAGCTTTTAATTTTGAAAGAAAGCACAATTTGAATGTAAAGTAGCATAACTAACTTTTCACATGAAGGCAGAGGTACACAAGGCAACAGATCATCATAGCACTGATTTAGCCTAGAGTTTCTTTACTTACCACTGTCATTTGTATTTGTTTGGCTTTTTGGTTTTCTTTGTAACAGGCATTATAGATATTATGGAAGCTGAAAATAGGGAATCTGAAATTCAAGTTTCAGTGTTTTTAAAACTGAGTGAAATTCTTCAAATAATCAAGCTCTGCTCATATTATTATTACAAGATCTTTGTCATATCTAAAATAATTATTCTATCCAAACCTTGGAAAATTTGATGTAGGTCATGAATTAGTTCTGTAATTATTAAGGAAATGACAAAGAGGGAGCTATTTAAATGGAAGGCAAGACAGTCACGAATTATTAAAAACCAGGCAATAATGAAAGCCATTCTTACAGGACTAAAGTCCCTACTTCAGCAAAAATTCATTTCATTTTAAAATGACATATATACCTTGCATCTTCTTTATCCAAGACCAGTATCCATGGTTTAAAGAGTCCAGCAATGACTGAGTACAAGGACTGCAATGCTAAAAGGAAACAAAACAAAGTTGCTTTTTTCTTTCAAATCAACAATAGTGAACATACTATACTTTTCTAAATTTGTATATAGTATCCTTTTCTCATTCTAACATTCACAGAATTATAGAATAATTAAGACTGGAAAAGCCCTCTAAGATCATTAAGTCCAACCATTCAATCAGTCCTTTCTGGTCAAATAAAAATTTAAAATACAATATGCTTAATAATAACTGGTTAACAATATGGCTGTATGAACAACCATCATAAGCATTTTGCATTGTTAAGATGTTTTATTAGTATAATTTTAATAACACACCAGAGATTGTGGGGGCAATGATGATTCACACTTTAAACCTCCACATACTAAAATGTGTTAATTAAAATTTAAATTAAAATTAATTAAAAATTAAAGTAAAAGCCAACTTTCTCCCATGATGAAATTCAGTAGTCTCCTTCCAAACCTCTGCTCAGTGCAAGACTATTTTTCTTGAAGAAAGTGCAATCACCTCATAAAGTAATTTTGAAACAAGTTCAAATATAAAAAAGCTTCTTCTCAGATTATAAAGCATGAAGTCCTACACAGCCATGAAGTAGCACCAACATTTCCCATGTGTATTTTAATATTATCATTATTGCACAAATGCAAAGTAAAAGATTTTATTGTTTATTTAAATGGCCCCTAACAGACAGAGAAATCAGGTGTCTGTTCTTAAGTAATTTGCTTTTAAGACACATTACCTGCTAAAATTCTGCTACTCCCAATAGGTTCTTGGGCTAAATTCTCAACTTCAGTGTCAATAAGTCGTTTAATGAGATACTCCAGGAATTTGTTCACTTCAGCCACATAAGGAGTCCATTTTGAAAACAGGCCGAAAGTCCTGAAGTCCACCGAGGCCAGTCGGAGTTTGCAGAAGGATGTAGAAAGCCATTCTATTGTCTCTCTGACCTGCAAAAGGAAGGAAGCTATTAATCAGCTGCAAAAAGGCTGCACAGCAGTGCTATCTGTCACAGGAGGGCATCTGTTCCACCTGAAAAACATAAATCAACCCAAGAGGCACCCACCTGCTCTGCAGAGAGGAGAGTTTTTGCAGCATCCCTCACCACAGAAGCTTCAGCAGAATCACTTTTCTTGAAACTGCCCTGCTCAATCACCAGTGAATCACACCCCAAAGCTATAAGTGAGGCCTTCCAGCAGTCAGGGCTTAGAAGCTGCTCTGATGAGCCTTAGGAGAAAGAAGGGAATGCATTTGTGAAAACCGGAAAGTTTGTCCCCTTCTCTCAAAAAAGGTTGAAATTAGAGCTCCCTGCTACATAAAAAAAATAGGTAACACAGGAGTTTGAAAGCCCCAGGTTTAAGAGTGAGAGATTATCTCTAATTTGCAAATGTAATCAACTTAACATTCCCTTTTAGCATCTACATGTTTCTCTTCTTAGAGAGCTTCCCAGGCACTTTGTGCATCTCTGGCCGCAAACACACATTTAGCAATAGCTGGTACCTCAGCAGGTATGGTTTGACAAAGAAAAGCACTTTTGCTCTCATTTGAGGGACACATCAGATTATAGGTGGCATCAACTGTCAACCAGGACATTTTCAGCAGATTTCAGTGTCAGTTCCAGGTTTTCATATTTCCAGTTCTCTGCCTGATATTGAAGGGTGATCAAAAACCCTTTGGTTTTGGTTTCTGCATTAGAGCCTGTGGCATAACCATAATTAATAGGTGCTTCCATTAACATTAGACCACCCCTCCATCCTTCTCCTGTTACATGGGCTGAAAAATCTGTTGTCATGGATGTGTGTGGCCTGAGCCACAGAAGAGGTACAATATGTCTAACAAAAATACATCACATAGCAAGGCACATAAAAGTGCCCACAGAAACCTAAAGAAGTGTAAGTCATTCTGCATTTTTTTGCACAGAATTCACATTTTTAAGCCAGAAGGACTCTGCACAAGGGGCTTAAAATGCATCACCTCAGATACTCACTTTGCACAAACAACCTTAAGAAATCACTGTAGTGGTCAGGGAACTGATACTGGAGAAGGTTAGTCCAATGCTTGCAGAAGATATTAAATGGCATCAAAATATCTTCTTCAGGTTCCAGGCCACATGCATTGAGGGCCAAGTGAATGGACTCCAGGAGCTGGGTGCGCTCCGAGAGAGGCGGCTTAGCCACGCTCAACCACTGCGTGAGGTCAAACTACAACAGAGCACAGGGAGCATTTGTAAGCACAAGATTCGACAGCCACAACACCTTTAGGAGAAGTGAGAAATTGCCAGGGAAATTAAATCATGACATTTTTATGTATTTAAGAAAACCCTCGTGCATTTGCGTCTTGTTAGCCCTAGCTCCAAACCTCACTCTCCAAAGGCTATGATTTAGCACACCACAGAAGTCCCTAGATTTATTAAACAGCCCTTGTAACAGGGGCTCAGATTCAAAAAGATGTATCTGAGTTTCCACACAAGCATTAAACTGGACCTGATGTCCATAGTCCATAAATTTCTGGGTGGAGGAGCAAAGCTTTCGTAGCCTCTTGAGCACCTTGGTCAGCAGGGACAATGCTGGCCACTGCTACCATGGACAGCTCAGAGTCCTGCCCAGGACAGACTCCCTGCTGCTCCCAGCTGTCCCCCCTGTAACTAAAGAGGAGAATCAGAGCAGTATCAAAGGCCAAGTGTTACACTAACTTCTCCACAGGCAGTATCATCAGTAACACGATAGGTGCAAATCACTTGCTATTACCTAATTCTGTTTTAAGACAGGCAGGAAGGACATGGGCACCAAACAGTGCTGGAAAATGCAGATACTGATCCAAATTTTGTTTTAAGATACCTGGCATTCACTGGCTACTGTGATGAATGTCCCTGCAGAGATAATCAGGCAGAAGATGCCGTCGAGAGATGGCTGTAATTTCAGCACTAAGCCCTAGGAAGCACATACTGATACAATGTGGGCTAGAAAAGACTACTTAAGCTGACTTTTGACTCCAGCACCTCTTGAGCTTAAATTACCATGCAGTATGACCAACAAAGCTCTACAGTACCTGTTAATGCTATTTTAAAATATCAGATTTGCACCTCTTTCCTCTTTAGCCCAAAGACAAGGTCTTCAGAGGAAGAACACCCACAGACCAGACTTTACCTTTGTCAGCAGCATGAAGACAACATCACTATTATCCTCACTCAGAAAGGCCACAACTTTTTCGTATAAAGTCACAAATTCACTGGGAGAGGCAACAGGAGTGAAGTAAGGAGAAAGGAGAGTACAAAGCCTTCGATTCTGCAGGATCGTCTGGAGCAAACGCTTGCACTCTGATTTGGTCCCACTGATGAACACCTGAGAAACATGGGAATGGTGGAAAAAATAACAGCCAAAAATGAGTCAACTGGAAAATACATCTCTTAAGCTGATTGTTTAGACAGTCACAGTTTTGGTGCTTTTATAAAAAGGGAAGTTTTTCTCAAAAACAAAAGACTGTATGAGATTAACATCAACTAAATGCTGTTGTTCCACAAGATATAACACAAAATAGACTCCCTAGCACATTTCAGATGAGCATTTATGATCCCATATGTTGCCTAAAAATACCTAGAAATACCCTTTTTTATGATGGAATAGCACAAGAAAACGAATCCTGATTTGATCAGCCTTGCTTGATAATAGGAAAAATTTAACAGCACTACAGCTCTGAAGAACTTCTCAACACTTCAGCTGTTAGAGGTGCTCAAGGACAGCTGCACATGGAAATAAGCTGCATCTAAGATAAAAATAAGGATCTGGACCCAAAGCAGAGGCTAATGTTTTTTCCCAGTGCACAAATACAGGAAATATTACCACCATGAACAAGCATTTATCTCCTCCTCCAGCAAACTTCTGTATAACTCACTGCACAGAGAACACTGCAAGGCTGTAGAAGAAAGCATCTAAATACAAAGGTTGACAAGATGTACATCAACCAGAAAGTGACAAGTAAAAGCAAAGTCTATGCTGAAACACATTTCTATGAACTGAAAGTATCCAAACCTTACCTACCTGCCAAACTCCAGCCTTTAACTAGCACAATGACAATTTATAAACACTAAGCAAGCACCTCAGAGCAACAGTTTTTGTTTAAATACAAGCTTTGCCTTTCCTAAACAATTAGTTGAAAAGAAAATGGGATAGAAGCTTAGAAATTAACTTTCAGGCTTCTGAATATGTTAGAACCATCTTCCCCCCCAACAATGTCAGCAAGCAATTTGAATAAGAATAGGCACCCAAAAATCAAATTTAAAAAACTTAGAAAATATTTTCATATTCAAGAAGTAAACTCACTTGGCCCAGAATCTCAATGCAGGACGTGAAGAACTGTCTTGTGGGAGGATTGCGTTGAGTTTCATCACACACATATTCCACCAACGTAAAAAACAAGCCAATTCCAACTTTCTTGATTGCAGGCATAGGCTGCACTTTGTAGATATTTATCAGGGCCCTAAAAAAATAAGGTTAAAAAGGGAAATTAAATTTACACACAGAGAATAACCTGTGACAATAAAGAAAGGTTTCTTGCCAATATATACTCTTGAGATGGGTATTTGTGATACTCCCTGTGTATCTCTCCTTCTCATATCCAGGTTGAAAAGTCACAGATTTAGGTCATGTAATTTTGTGCATGAAATGGATACTTCCAAACCTTAGAAAGTCTCCATAACCAGAGTCAGAAAGTGAACACTGAAAGACTTCCACAGCAGAGTTCCATTGGATCATTTCTCCCTCTAATCAAGTAACCATCATATTCTGATTCTCAACTACCTTTGTGTTGCAAGAAAAATTACCTCATTTTATTACACAGGCTCAACAATAAAAGAATTAAAACAGAATCAATCTTTTCTTGTGTGTTGCCAAGTAAATGTTTTGTTCAGATCAAATCCCTGTCTCCACTGAGTATGAATTAAAAGAGCTAAAGAAGATGCAGTTTCACAGATGTAAATCCCAAGAACTAGCTCATCCACAGAATTTTTCAGATCAATGATCAAGAATGAACAAGCAGAAGTAGTGAGTAAATCCTTTTACTTGTACAATCATTACACTCTGTAGCAAACCAGCTACACTAAGAGAATCCCAGCAGAAATTTGGAAAATTGAGAATGAAGTTGCAAGAGTGAACCTCTGGATACAAGTTTGCCACTTCCTAAAGTTTAGCACAGCATCCCTGTCATGACTCAGTGTGCTTTTATAGGATTAGGAAGGCTATTATAATGCACACAACAATAAAGAGGAGTGGAAAACAATAAAGAGAAGTACAACACAATACAGAGTGCCCTGTTGAGCCTCAGTGACCCTCTGATAATAAAAATTACTCCTTTAGAGGTCTGTGTCACAAACACACAGGTCTCAGGGCTGTTGGCCAAAGCTGATGAGCACGAGGGAAAACACATGAACAGATTCCACATTTTAAGTCTAACATACCAGAATGGAAATACAAACACCACTGCCCAGAGCAGTGTCAGAACAACCTACGTTATGAAATTCTCCACGTGTACAGCTGCTTCCACAACACCCAGAGAAGGTGGCTTCATGGCTTCTGCCTGCAGTTGTCTCACTTCTTTGCGCAAAGCATGAAGCTGCTGGCTCACTGCTTCATTTTTGTGCTTCCCTTCAAACTAAATGAAAAAAGAACACATATTCATTTCAGAATTAACACCATTTTGCTAAAACTCTCCCGTGTTGCAGCTATTTGTAAAAACAAAGCAGAGACCGGTCAGAGAACTCTGAATTTGGACTGTTTTCCCCCCCGAAAGCTTTGATCAGATTCAGTAAATTGTGCCCAAGCACACATCTTTGAACATGCTCCTAATTAATTATCACACACACTAATATAATTCATGTCTTTTACCTAACGCTTTTAATCCATAGGGACTAAAACTTAGCGGGGATCAAAAAACTCATTTGGTAAGCAACATGGGAGTATTTCCATAAACGTTTTCATGCTTCTATTCCTATCATCAAGCAAATTTCCCCATCCATACACTGGGAAGCAGTTTAGAATGGATGCCATGACCAAAACAAATTATGCAATAACTTATTCTTCAGCTGTTGATCTGCTTCTCCTTTTGAGCATTACACATTACACATGTTTCAGATCACTAAGATGTCTGTGGATTTATTTGGTCAAATGCTACCATTTTTACAGTAATTCAGCCATTTCATACTCATCCTCTATGTCCAGCAGCCCCAAAACAGGTGATGCCATGCCTCTAACCTGGATGGTGAGCTGAGCTGCTCCCTGGCAGCCTTTATTTGAAGTTCCCCTGCACTCCAGGTGGAGGGTGATCTGCTCCTCCCTGTTGACATACAGCTTAGGCACCGTGTCCAGTATCTCACTGTTCAGAGCAACATGCTGAGACTCCCAGAGAGCTGCAGTTCTGAAAGGCATTTATTAATAAATTTACCAAAATCTTTCCCAGAAACAGCAATGCTAAGATTTTATACACAAGAGAGAAGACTTCAATTTGATGCGCTGCAGAGAGACTCATGACACCTTCCTGGAAAACATAAAAGGTTATTAAATGAAATTGAGCTAAAACTTCAAAGTAATAGCACTTCAAAGTAATAAAAAATCAGGTTCATAAGAACAAAAATAACTCAAGTATGTGTGAGTTCTTTTGAATTACTTTACATGACAACCTTGAAGGAAACTAAACAGAATAATCTCTGTAGGAAATACAATTTTTCAGCAGACAAAAAAAAAGCTGGAGTGTGATGATTCAGTCAAAAGGGGAAAAAAAGAAAAAAGAGAACCCATCTAAAATTGATGCTGGAATTTTTTAGACACAGGCTCTCGTGGGCTTAGTAATTTTTGTTCTGGTTCATAATATTGTTATTAAATGACTACATTGAGTAAGAACAGCTACAGATTGATCAGTTGTGATTGAAAACAATTCAGCTGGATATCTGAGTAGGAATATTAAAAACATTCTTTCATTCACAAAGCTAGCAGAACCACAAATCAGATTTCTCTCCTGTGTGCTTCATATTGCAACTACTACACCAGTGTAAAAGGGTTAAATAACTCGCTGTCAACAAATCTAGCCTAAAAGGAGGCTTTATTTCAGGAAATATGCCAAATGAGAAAAGAAGTTAGATGCTATCTGATGTAATCTTGGTCATTAGATAAGACTTGTGCACTCTTATCTCAGTTAAGAAGTAGAATAATAACATGATAGACCAGAAGAAAGAGAAAACAAATGGGAAAAGAAGCAGAAATCAAGTATTGACAGTCTTGTGCCAACACCACAAAGGAGGCTGCTGTGAAGGGCATCTTTAGGAAGAAACTGTACCCTCTGAGAGTGCTGAGGCCCTGGCACAGGGTGCCCAGAGCAGCTGTGGCTGCCCCTGGATCCCTGGCAGTGCCCAAGGCCAGGCAGGATGGGGCTTGGAGCAGCCTGGGATAGTGGAAGGTGTCCCTGCCAGGGCAGGGGGTGGGATGGGGTGAGCTTTAAGGTGCCTCCCAACCCAAACCACTCAGAGACTCCATGACCATTTTAAGGCACTGCAGGACACACTGCTGAGGCACAAGGAACACAGACACAACTCACTTGGCGTGTTGCTGCAAGATGTTCAGGTCCGTGCGCACGAGCTGGATCGCGTCTTTCTGACTCACAAGACTGGCAGAGGAAATCACTGGCACAGGAGCTTTCATGGTCTGCAGGGGCAGAGGGGGCTTGGGAGTATCAAACTTCTTCAAATTATTAATGATCCTCACTTTGGCTACAAAAAAAAAAAAGGGAGAAACAAATTTGGTCAATAAGAAAAGTTTAGGGGAAGCTGAACAAAAACACTTATTTTTTTGCATAACTGCAGACAAGTATTTCTCAGGAAATTTCCCTTAAAAAGAAAAAAAAAAAATTACTCAACTAATCTTCCTATTTTTGTCAAAGTTTATTTCACACAGCTAATTTTCATGACCAGCTCTTCTACCACACAAAGATTAGGATCAAAAGACCCAATGGTTTCCTTGTTTTCCCCAAACACTCCTATCTTCCAGTTTTCCTGTCACCCCATTTATTTTATTCAACTGACAGAGGCTCACAGACAAAATTCTAAGCAAAATTCATGCTCCTTTCCCTACAACTCATCCTCATCTTTAGTGTTGTCAGTGCCAATTCCTCCTCAAAGCACAGCCTCTCTCCAGGTCAGCCCTCTCCCCCTGCTGACTTCCATTCAGTTTTTTTGTCCAAACAGTGCCAATTCACCTACAGAACTATTCCAGCTCCCTTCTATTCCCTCACTCCTTCCCCTTCTTTGGATCAGCCCCAAATCCAATCTCACCACATCCTTAATATACCAGCCACAACTACCACCCCTTCTGTGCTAGAAAAACACTTTTACCATGCCAAAATTCCAGTGAAACACACTGGGAAAAAACAACACTAAACAGAAAACAAACAAACAAAACAAAACAATATGTTTTCAGGTACAGCTGCTTTTACCTTTGCTTGCACCTGTTGCTGTCTACACTTTGGGAAAATGTCTGGAGCATGCTCTGCACAGAGCAATTTTTGGGGAGCTCGCCCATGAAGCCCTAGCTCTGCTCTGTGACATGGCAAACTTGAAGCCAAAAAGCATCAGGGTTAGCCTGTCACATGAGAATCTTAGTGAGAAAACCATAACAACTTCAAGGAAAATACTGCACCCATAGAAAACAAACCATATCAATAACTTTATTGACAGGCATCATCAAGCTCCTAAATGAACCAGGGCTTTGACATCCCAGTAAGTCTTTAAGGCACAGTTTCCTTAAGAATACTTTTATCTGTTACCTGACAAAGGGTTGGTGAAATCTGTTTGCCCTGAGGAAGCACAGGCTGTATGGGACTCAAGCTGAACCTGCAGCCAAAGGTTCAGAGCTTCCTGAAACTCATGGTGTATGAGTTCCATGTTGACATACTCCATCCACAGATCCTGAAGAACAAAAAAATTAAATTATCATCCCCATTTTGGTCAGTATCATGTGCTGTCCACCCATCCTAGCACCTGGGGAACTAAAGCAAATACATAAAAATACACTCTACAGTTTTAAGTCACATTAAATTTATTATTAAGGGCAAAGAAATCTAAAATTAAGATAAAAACTGAACACTTTTTATTATATATATAGATATCTACTGAAAAGCACTTGTGACACTTCAAGATGAAATCTAACATATGGTATAATTTCTGACAAATAAGAGACAAAGGCAAAGACAGATTATTAAAAATCTTTTCCTAAAAAGGGAAAACAAGACACCAAGATAGTTTAAAAGATCATGGCATGATTAACTGCAGGCAGGCTAAAGCAGACTGCATTTCCAGCAGTCACATACACTGTAAGAGAGAAAACAAAGCAAGCAGAAGGAAATGCCCTTCCAAAATCTCCCCTCTTGTAGGGTTTTGCTTATACTGAGTCTTTAGTCTTGAAGAATAGAATAATACACACTCACTAACTTATATCTGAACCTTTTAAATTTTACAGACTACCAACACAAGCAGGTTTTGGCTTCCAGTCTTTTGTTATTTAAAGTTCCAAATGAAATAACCCTCTAGGACTAACTACAGGGCAGTACAGAAAAAGTACTGTGTTGCAAGAAATGACAGATATGCAAGAAATCTACATCTGAGTCCTCCTTCAAACATAAAGGAAGGCAGTTTGGGATGGCACAGGATTTTGGGAAAAAGGTTAGGGCCATGAAGGTATCATCTACGCTGTATGTGTGTTAAAGACCAGTGACACAACTCACCCACTGACTTCAAGGACTGATTTTAGCAAGTGGACATTAGATTTCAGATATGATTAGCAACTTACCTGTTGATTCTGCATGACTTTAGCAAGTCTATGTGCATCATATTGCTTTGGTAAAGAGGGAATGTATGTATCTCCTTTCTGGAAACTCTCTTCTTCCAACCACAGAATTAAAACATTACAAAGCCTGAGGGGAAAAAAAAAAGGGGGGGGAAGGGAAAAATAAAATTAGCGTGAATTTGATTGTTCTAAGGTTTAGAATTAAGGCAACAAATAATGTTATAAGGTGACATAGTTAAAAACGGGTACTTCAGGTGCTTTTTTACTCATTTACTGTCAAGTTAAAGACCAGGAAAGAAGATACTTTGACAAATATGAACGGCAACAACAAAGAGTAGGAGTAAATTCTGGAAAAGAGAACATTTTTCTAGCATAAGACCCAGGACTGGTAGTCTCTTATGTCAAGAAGTATCAACACAATCTGACTCAACAGACTGAAAGGAATGAACAGAGTACATGTGAGCAAGTTTGGCATCTCATCCCACAACCTCTCTGCAGTGCCCACTTCAGAAAGTCATGCCTGAGTTAAGTAGTATCTTTTAATTTCTTCTCAGAGTCTCAACCATGGTTAGTTAATTCTCATTTCCTCCTCTGTAAAAATTTTAACATAAATACAACTTTTTCTTCAGATGACATCATTCCACAAAGGGTACCATTTTTACAATCACACCATCCAAGCATTCCTGACAAGGAAACACTAGAATGCCATTAAATCTTCACACTTTGTATTAAATATCACTAGCAAACTCCTGCTTCCTTCATCAGTGTCATTGGTGAAAAAATGGAAGTAGACCAGTTCCAAGAATTGGCCCCTATAAACCCTACCCATAATTTCACTCCTGTCTAGGAAACTAGACAGGTCATTAAACTTCCTGAGCATAAGATTCATGTGGGTGTAGAGCAGTCTGGTTTTCTGTTGGAGTGGGGAACATTTTTGAAATGAAAGACTGAAAATATGAATCAAGTTCAGCCAGTGAGCATCTCTGGATTATTTTTCACAGACAGCCAAGTGGGATTTATGATCTCCCTTGTTTATTTGTACAGTACCTACTGATTGCTGAGGGGAGCACTGAGCAGGAGCTCAGATTCCACACGTCCAGGGCCCCTGAACAAGAGACTCTTTTCAAATCATCTTTTCAACTAGTTCCTGGGAATATTCACATACTGCCTCAGGTTTAGTGTGCATGAGGTATAGACAGCTCTTAGGAGCCACCATCCCTCAAAAAAGTGGGCATTCAGCAGCTGAGTGGCAGTGACTGTGTCCCCCTCTTTAGCCTACTCCAAGATAAAAAGGGAGTCTTGTGGTGAGGTTTTGGTAAGCAGATTTACCATTTTTCAGGTGGCCCAGAAGACACTTGGCAGAACTCACCTTTAGGCTGCTAAGCAAGCAAACTGCACTGAACCATGTGCTGAAGTCCTGATGAAGTAATCTTACTCAGACAAATTCAGGTCCTGGTCTGTGACAAAATGCATATGCACCAAGTAGCCTTTTACATTTACAGCTAGTGATGTACATGTGAGTAGCAGATATGCCTAAATAATAAATACCTTGCCAGCATGGGGCTAGCATTCATTACAAAGCAAAGCTTTTCCCCTAAGGGGAGTGACAAATCGATCAATAATGTTCAACTTTTAGAAGTAAAACCAGCCCCCTCTCAAACAAGTTGTGCAAACAGAAGAATGGATTTGAGCACAACTACGCACTTGGGGACATGGGTTAGTGGTGGCCTTGACAATGCTGAGTTAAATGTTGGACTTGATGATCTTGGAGGGCTTTTTCAACCTGAATGGTTCTGTGATTTTATGCTTTTATTAAGTGCCTGCAGTACATCTAAGGTCACGTCCCCTCATTCCTCACGCAGCTACAACTACGCTGTAGCTGTAGCAGTTACTCAGGAAGTTGCATAGATTAAGATGGAACTGGGGAGGCTTTTTTTACCTGACGAGTTCCTTATGAAGCTCAGGTGAAGTCAGGTAATCAGGTGAGCAGCTGGCCTTCTCTGGTGACCTGTCACTGCCCTCAGGACTCTCCACTCTCAGTGCTTTACTGGCAGCATGGTGGAAGTCTGCTACCTCTGTCAGCCGCTGCTTCATCTCATTCAGCAAGTTAACATGAGCTGCACTCTGGAAAAAGCGTCTTCCAATACAGCCACCTACAGGTAATCTAAAAATGAACAAGAAAGCACAATTAAGTTTCCTTGCAAATGTCAAATCAGCATCTCTGCAGATAAACTGGCTCACCAGAGAAGCTGCTGGTAGCCACTGCTTTCAGGTTCAGTGTAATGCACTTACTCTCACTTGCTGTGCACTTAATTAGTGCTTGGCTAGCTGCTGGAGCAGGTCAGACTCACCCATACTGTGGTCCTGGTCGGTGAAGGTACAGGAGGAAGAACTTCTGCCAGATCAGAGGCATGAGAGGGTGATCTGCAGGGGTGGCAAGGGCCTGGTGAGCCCAGCGGTAAATCATGAGCCTCTGAAGGGAAGGGACGATGGGCAGCTTCAGCTGGGTCTGGGCTTTCTGCAGAAACAACATTTCCAGACAAGTGTGCTACTGTGACAGGCTGTCACAGGTTAACTGAGCAGATCAACACAGCATGAACACTTGGTAATTACAGAGGAGAAAACTTTGGAAGCAGTCACACATCTGCTACAGGCCTTGAAGGATGAGCTGCCCATCTCACACTTATGTTGGAAAGCAGACCTACACCTCTGATGCTTACAAAAACTCAGCAGGATGGCTCTGATGCAAGGCCAACACATGGGCCACTGGTGTTACAGCTAATTACTGTTCCTCCTCACAGAAGTAGATGTCCCTAGTTTAGATCTCCAGCATGCTACTTTTAGCTTTTTCCAGATTATATTTAATATACCTCTAGTGAAAATTCTAAATGCAAAGTATAACTAATGTGAAGAAAGAACACAGAAGCAAAAGCAGAACAAAGACAACGCAACCTATGAGTAGCAGCATCCCATTTCAGTAACACCACAGATCCACTAAATCATTCAACAGTCCCACTCCAAGCTCCCCTGGACTGTGCCTGAAGCAGGGGAGTGGGAGGCTGAGTTCCCAAGTTTCAGAGCACACCTTGGCACTCCCTCATCCCCTACACCAGACTTCTGGCATCTTTTTCCACACACTGCCCACACCCAATTTGTTTTCCTTCTGAATCAAGCCCTGCAAGCCAAAGAACAAATGTTTTCCAAACCAGCTCCAAGGATGCAAGACATGTACTGGACACAGCCCAAACAAACTTATTTTCACAGAGCTACCTCCTTCATTAAAACACATTGAAACAGCTGAGATGAAGGATGGGCCAAAAGTTACACTTTGAGAATGGACAGCTTTGGCTTCCACTTGCTTTACTCCAGAATTTCTAACTGAATTTGGGCAAAGAAGCTGGAAAATGCTGCAATGTGGCCTGACATACAGCTGATTAAGTGCCTTGTTAAAGGAGAGACCTAAACGTTGTGAAAGCCTTGGAAAATAATTCAGAAGACAGAGAAAAGTAAAGGCCAGTCTCCTGTAAATTCAGGTCATCTGAGAAATCATCTGTTTGAAACACAGACACATCTTCCCATCTGAAAAATAAGCACTCTCCATATCAGGAGTACAGAATAAATCCACTGAAGTTTGTGAGGCATTTAGAAAACCATGTAAAAGCACAAACTAGTTTTCTGTAAATATTGATAGAGTAAAATCAGATATTTCCATGGTAGCTTTTAAATGTAGAAAAACTCAAACATACTCAAAACGTAAAAGAAAATTTCCCTGAGGTACACCTTCTCCTGCACAGCCATTATGTATGCTTCTATCCTGGTATGAAAATCATACATAAGAAAAAAACCAAATGACATGATGGAACACTTTTCTCCAGCAGCTTTCTCTAATAAAATAATAAAAAGGGATGGAGAGTTCTCTCACCTTCAAAGCTTGATCAGGAGTTAAAGCATTGATAACCAGCTCCCCCTCCACAACTCTGCGAAGCTGTGAATCTTCTTCAAATATTGACTCCACATTTAACACTGTCCATGAAAACCAGACCTGGACAACACAGAAATAAGAGACATTGAAAACAAAATGGCAGGGGACAGGATCAGGAAGCTTGAAGCTCTCTTAAGAAGAAGAGGTGTTTGACAGACTCTCATTGCAGAGTTGCAAAAAACAGTATCACATCTCAACAACAAAACCTCTTTGCCCTTAAATTTAAACTTCCCCTTTGTACAATCCTGGAAAGAAGGGGAAAACCAGAGACAACTGACAGAACTACCCAGAGAGTTCTGGAGGGAACAACCTTCTCAAACACAGTAAAATCAGATCTCCTCTCTTCCACCTGCACTACACAGCTCTGTCTGGGGTACTGCAAGGGTTTTTCCCTTTTTGCTTAATAAGGAGCTTATTTAAGCAGAAAGAAAGCATCTGGAATTCAAAACACTTATCAGATAAAGACTGATCTAATAGAAAAGTCAGGCTTTACAGACTGTTTCCTATTAAACAGATCAAGAACAATACTAGATTAGAAGAAAATTTAACTAACAAATCCTATTATATGAATTCTTGGGCACAGACTAGACCAACTCTCCCTGTGCAAAATATCCATGTTCCTTTTAGTTCAATAAACCCACAGTATTCTCTTAGGCTAAACTGGGATTTTATCACAAGAAAACTCTGGGATAGGAAGAAAAAGTGACCAAGAGAGAGATGTGAAAAAAAAAACCCTAGACCAGTATGCTGCTTTTCCCATCACACAATACCATCATGGCACTGACCTGAGAGGAGTTGGCATTGCCCTCCACAAAGGATGGTGTGACATTGCCTGCCACGATCCAGCTGACGAGAGAAGACAGGAGACCCTTGTCACAGTGATAGCCCAAAGCATTCTGCACAAAAGAGAAAACATTTGGGGTTTTTTTGTGAGCAGGTGATTTAGAAGCTACAGGTGCATATTTCAATCTTCATCCAGGTTCTTTTCCACCTCCTGTTGCTACTTTCCAACCTCAGCTCAGCCAGGCACCACTGCTTGGACTTTCTTTTTCAGTGAAAACATCCCGTTATAGTCACAGTGTCTGGCTTTTCAGAATAAGCTCAATTTTTGTTCTAAACAGCCAAATATTTGAAATGCAAAAAAGACAAACTACAACAGAACTCCTATGAATCAAAACTGTATTGCAAATAGGTTTTATTAATAATGATTATCATTATTATTAAAATATCAGACATTTCATTAATTTTGACCCACTCAGTAACAAATCAGATAACCCCACATCACTCATCATCATGTCTGGTTGTCCAGAGAAGTTGTGGCTGCCTCATCCCTGGAAGTGCTGAAGATTAGGCTGGACAAGGCTTGGAGCAACCTGGTCTAGGTTTAAACCCCTGGAAGGTGTCCCTGCCCATGGCAGGAGTGGAATTAGCTGTAAAGGTCTCTCCCAACCCAACCCATTCTAGGATTTCTCAGCCATTCTTGTTGCACTTCAGGTAAATACATTCACATCAAAATCTGACTGTGCAACCCATGAATTGACCAATTACTCAACAGCCACACCAAAACAGCACAGCTATTTACCTTGTGCTGCTGGTAAAGCAGCTTTTGCACACAGTCCTCTTGGCTGTACTGAAAAGCAGCTTTGCATAAGTCATCCAGCAGGCAGAGCGTGGCCCGGTCCCTGTGCCACAGCTGCTGGCTGGTGAGGACCTGCACCCAGAACTCCAGGACTGCAGCTGGCCCCACTCCGTTTGGCTGGTCACTTAGAAAAATGTGAGTCTGACAAATTAAAAGGTAAAATTGGTTAACAGATTGCAGCTTTGAGTAAAGCTTAGGAATTTACTGGAGAACTCTTTGATTTGCTTGAGGCTGTGGGCCTGTCCTTAAATTATTTACAACAACATTCTCTACACCCAAGTAAGGACAGCTTTGTCATCTTCAGCCCCCAAATTTCTGCTGATTCTGGAGCCTGGAGAGCAAAGCACCTTGTGCAATATGCAAAAATAGACACAGAAGACTTAAGCGGGACCCCTGCAGGCATAAATAGCACCGATTATTCTAAAGTCCAGCCTGCTATTCTGCAAAAGGACTTCCCAGAGTAGGTCTGTTTCATTGCCCCTCTCCAATCTTAGAGAGCTTCTCTAATCTCTGAGCTTAAAAAAATACTACCATTCCCTAACTCAGGAACGTTTTTCCATTCCAGAGCCATAAATTAATGGCCAAAAGCAAAGCTTTCACATATTAATATATCTGCTGCATTCCTCAAGTAACACAAACAAGAAAGTGGTGCTGCATATTACATTTCCTTTTTTAAACAGTTTTGACCTGGTATTGGGATATGAATTTTCCAAGAAGTCTGAAAGGCAAATATTGTTGTTAGTGTCACATGCACTGCCAGATTTAGGCAAGTTTCAGCAAGAGCATTTCAGGAAACCAAGCCCAACTACTAATACTTGATACCAGGTACTCTGTGACTGAACTTACAGGTTTAGTATCCTTTCTAACCTTTAACACTAATTCAGTCAAATAACCCTGCTTTCAAACACTCTCCCCTCCTTTTCTTTTTAAAATAATCTTCTTACCTGTATCATACTACTGAGCAGCTTAACATTTTCTCCATAGTTCACTCCTGTCAAATGCTGTGTCACTTTATGGGTAACCTGCTGGGTCACTCCTTGAGGTACTCCACTATCCAGATGAAGGAACAGTTCAACATAAGATAAAAACCTAGGGATGTCAAAAAACAAAATTAAAATATCTCCTACTGCATAATAAATAGAAAACCTGCTTCTAGAGAACTTTAAACCAGCTCAACAGCACCAGTGAGACACATATAGAAAAGCTTTGATTCACAACCACAGTGCAGATTTAACTGCTCCTGTTTAGCAATACAATGGGCACAGTATGAACATTTCACAGCAGACTGTAATTCAAGGCAGCTCATCAGGACTAAGAATAGTTCTTGATCTACATCAGCACCCAAATCTTACTCAGGATTTTTCTGGGAGACTGTCAGGTGGTCTAAACCAGAAGATTATAATTAACTTCCACTGCAACTATTAATACATTGAGTAAATAAATACATAAAATTTAAAAACGAACATATTATTAACATATAATGCTTACTGTTCATTCTTCAGGAGGTAATACTGGCAAGAGTAAAACAAGGGTAAAATTTTATCCAGCACATGGACTACTGTTCTCAGATGTCTATTCTGGACAAGTACACCCAAAAGAGGGATCCCTTCAGCACAGAACTTCTCAATGCTGTCAGAAAACAAACAAACAAACAAAAAAAATAAGAAAAAAAACATTGACTACCAGCAGAAAGGTTGATTTAATTTTTATGAACTGAGATGTGAATACATTAATAATGCTACACTTTATTTTTGAAAACATAAGTAGCTAAATCCAGAGGTTTTTTCTTCAGCTGTAGGAGTCATTCAATCACTGAGTGATCTGCTGAGTATTCCCTTCTCAAATATTTGCTAAGTATCTCCTTCCTTCACAAATTCTCTTCTGGGGATCAGTGTCCTGTCTTCCAAAACTCACTGGAGATGCAAGTCTTCACAAGTTTCTACCACTTTGAAGCTCACTGTTCTTGCCTAACCTGGACAACTCACCTCCCTCTCCAGGGAAAGGAAGAGCCAAAGGCCAAATACAGAAGGTGCAGGGGAACAGATTAAAGATATTCTTTGGGTTTTTTATTCCATGCTCAAAGTTATGGAAAAAATCCCACTCCCAACCTAAAATACCTTCATATCAATCTCAAACTACTCCACTGCTTCGAAGCATCTATGGCACAATCTTACCCTCAAGTCTTGGCTTTCTTGGGTAAGGAGAAGAAAGCCCAGATAACTTTTAATTTAAAGAGTAACATAATACTATATGTAGAAAACAAGTTAGTGAAAATTTTGAATAGTGTAACACATAACTAAAGGGATCATAGAGTCAACGAAAACAGTTCTGGTGAGAATTGATCAAATTTTGTGTGGCTCTGTACCTTAATAAACATTTTGGACATTTGATTATGTCCAAAAGCCTTACTTACAAATTTGCTAAAAGCACTGGAAAAGACTGTGTTGGAACAGTCATGGCTAAGAGGTTCACTGCTCTTATAATGCTCTTTATTTATCATTCCCAGAGTGAGTGGGTTTTTTCTCCTCCTGATTTTCTGAATGCTGTGCTGCTCCAATAAAAGAAGTTACCTTCAGAACAACTCTTTCAATAGGCGTGGTTCAAAGCTACTCCTGTCCAGAGAAATTATGTTAACCCCTAGTTTACTATTTCTTATGACTGGACCCTAAAGGCAAAAAGTACTGTTAGTAAAATAAAGTAAATAGCACATTCAGGAAGAATTTCTTCACAGAAAGCACTATTAAGCAGTGGAACAGCTGTCCAGGGAGGCAGAGGACTCCCCATCCCTGGTGGTGTCTAACGAATGACTGGACATGGCACTCAGTGCTCTGGGCTGGGTGACAAGGTGGGGACTGGTCACAGGCTGGACCCAGTGACCTTGGAGGTCTTTTCCAACCTAAGTGATTCTGGGATTCTGTGCAACTACAGTCACAGAAGGACAGAGCGTTGGGGTTGGAAGAGACCTTGAGATTATCCAGTCCAAATCCCTCCAAGGCAGGGTGACCCAGAACAGGAGACAAAAGAACGAGTTCAGGTGGGTTTGGAATGTCTCCAGAGAGAGAGAATCCATGACCTCCATGGGCAGCTGTTCCAGGGCTCTGCCATCCTCAATGCAAAGAAGTTCTTCCCCACGTTGAGGTGTAATGTTTTGTGTTTTAGTTGTGGCCATTGCTTCTCATTCAGTCGCTGGACACCCCTGAAAAGAGTCCAGCGCTGTTCTCCGGACACCCCTTTGAGATGGTTATCTGCATTAAAGAGATCCCCCTCAGTCTCCTCTCCTCTTCTCTTCTCTTCTCTTCTCCTTTTCTCTCTTCTCTTCTCCTTTTCCCTCTTCTCTTCTCCTTTCTCTCTTCTCTCCTTTTCGCTCTTCTCCTTTTCTCTCTTCTCCTTTTCTCTCTTCTCCTTTTCTCTCTTCTCCTTTTCTCTCTTCTCCTTTTCTCTCTTCTCTTCTCCTTTTCTCTCTTCTCTTCTCCTTTTCTCTCTTCTCCTTTTCTCTCTTCTCTTCTCCTTTTCTCTTCTCCAGACTAACCAGGCCCAGCTCCTCCTCATCAGAGAGATGCTGTCCCTGACAAGCTGCTCGATCTCTTGCATCACAAGTCCTTTGCTCTTTAAACACGCACAGAGTTGTCAACAACCCTCAGCTCAGCATTAAAGAGGCTGCTTAGTCCCTGGGGCCACCCACCCAAGGCAAACCCCAAAAAAGCCCTCACCTGTGCCCCAGGGTGGTCATTGCCAGTGCCAGGTAGCAGCCAATGGGGATGTTTGCCTTCACAGCCTTGAGCAGGGGGTGCAGCATGACCGACTCGGCCGTGTCCAGCGCGCTGTCATACACAGGGACTACCAGCCCGCTCTGCTGCACCCCACGGTCATTCCTGTGCAGCTTCAGCCTCAAAATCAAACTCCATGCCCACTGATTGAAGGAAGTCTCTGGTGTTTCCCCGTAGCGAACGATGCTGGCCAGGTAGGAGACCTGGAACAAAGCAGCAGGAGCAGGAATGAGAGGAAGCACAGCTGTGACACAGCATGTGTGGCACTGGTCTGGGACTTGGTCCACAGAAAGGGAACTGGATGACCTTTGGGGTCCCTTCCAACCCAAATCTTTTAGGATTAGACTAACAGCAATCATTTTTTAGACATAACATGTCGTTTATCTAAACACTCTCTTCCTACGGCCTCGACTTCTACCTCCCTCTCCCACCCCCATCCATTTAGGTAAAGGCTATCAACTTACACTGTCTGCTTAAACTTTTCCAAGCTACATGCTGACTTTGAATTAAATTTTAGTTTTAACACAGGAAAAAAAAAATAAAAAAGCCAGACACAACCTTCCATAATGCTTAAAACAGTAAAGACTGCTAGTGAAAGGAAACATGAAAAACCTATGCAAAAATATTATCTGTCAACAAAAAGCCTAAAACCTGGCAGCCTCTCCCTAGAAAAATGTCTGTATGTGGACAGGCAGAGATATATGTGTATGTGTCCACTGTCACAAAGACCCTGTCTAGGTCAGAAGGAATGATAAATCTCTGGCAAAAAAAAATACTGTACATGCTCTGACAGAGCACTGTAAATTGCAGAGCTGGAGGGCAATGCAGATATTTCTTCCTCTCTGAGTAGAGGTACAAGAACCTAAGCACTATCTTCTCTCAAATTCTAGTTATAGGCTTGTGCAAGTCAGGACAGATTCACCAGCACAAGTGGCAACCAAGCCTGACACAGGCTTAAAAAAGAGGATTTATCTGGCTGGCACAGGACAATAAATCATGGATAGGTAGTGCAGAGAAGCAAGGCAGAACAGAGCAGAGACAATAAGGAACATTCAGAGTGTGGGAAGAAAAGGCTGGGGGAAAAAAGCACAGAGGAGGAGAAAACACCGTACAGGAAATACCGAGAAGACAAAGCCCAGCACAGTGCTAAAACCTCTGAATAAATAAATAGAAGCGTCTTGGACTGAATATCCAAAAACAGGGTTTTTTTAATCTTGATCTTTCTATCCTTCCATTTGCCTTCTGTAACTTGGAGCTATCACTTTGTAAGTCCTGCATGTTGTAAAATCAATTTAATAAATGTCTGTGGTGTGTTCAGGTCACATAATGCTGCCCACTGCTGAGAAACTCCTAAAGAGATTAACACTTCAGTCTTCAAATAAGATAAGAGCTGGACTGAGTTTTCTTATCCTCACCAACAATGACAACCAGTTTCTCATTAATCAAGTACTGTCCACCTCTGCGTGAGTAAAGGAGGAGCAGTTTGTCACTATTAACAAACCTGCAAGTGAGTCAAAATTAAAATGTCTATTTCAAGAAAGATGGAGAGAGACTGTTTACAAGAGCATGGAGTGGCAGGACAAGGGGGAATGGCTTCAAATTGAAAGAAAGTAGATTTAGAGCAGATATTGGGAAGGAATCATTCCCTGTGAGGGTGGTGAGGCCCTGGCACAGGGTGCCCAGAGAAGCTGCCCCATCCCTGGCAGTGTCCAAGGCCAGGTTTGATGGAGCTTGGAGCAACCTGGGACAGTGGAAGGTGTCCCTGCCCATAGCAGGAGGTGGGACTGGATGAGCTTTAAGGTCCCTTCCAACCCAAACCACTCTGTGATTCTGTGATTCCCATACAGATGTGCAACAGAAGCTTAACAGTATTTTCAAACAGCTCTGTGCATGCAGACAACACTGAGTGTTGGCATGTTATGAAATTCTATTTGGACAAAGAACAGCTTTAAAAAGAAGAAAAAAAAAAGAGTAAACAAGGTCTTGCTTTGCACTTTTTCCCATTTACAGCCCATAAGCTATTCCTTGTAATCCAGAAGAAGGGATACCTGTTTTATGCTTTCAGAAAGCAGCCCAGCATATGGTTTTTGGGAGAGATATTTCTGATATGCTTCCAGGACCATCAATGCAACTTCAGAATGGACAGTTGGATCCAGGTGAAGAGTATTCTGCTAAAAACAGCAATAGAACACAAAATTTTGAGTCATTTAAAAGGTCTCTACAACTGTACATTCAGCTGCACTACAGACAAATAAATCCTAATCTCTTCCTGGCTCTTCAAATTAATTATTGCATTATCTAGGCAAAAATCTTGCCCAGTAAAAAAAAAAATTCAGCTCAATAAGAGTACCAGGATCACACAGAGCAATAGAAAGCCCCACAACTAGATTATTTTTTAAAAAGGCATCATAATATTCACTTCCCATGTGCATTTTATGAACATATGACAATTAATCCAAACATGCATAGATACCATTTTACATTACACAATACAGACATTTGAACTCTTCTCTTTAAATCAAAACCAAATTACATCACCATCTTTTCTGTATGAAAATATTGCAATTCCTCCATCAATTGCCATTAAAGAGCCATTTTTCCCCATATCAAAGGGAACAGACATGGCATTGCTATTCCACAGCAAAGAATTCTGTTGATTTTCCCTAACATCCATTTTTCTTTATGCATTCACAAGAAACAGGGAGAAAAAATAAATAAATATTCATATACAATCATCATGGCAAAGAGAAGAGTTCAGGATGATCAAACGCAAAGAATGCAAAGCTAAAACTAAATCACTGAACACAGGCAACAGGATTATTCTCCCAACCTATTTCTGTTTTTCTCTGAAACAGCATTCACCCTCAATTGAATCCTGAACTCATGGACCACCTGGAGCCAGCCAGTATTATGGAGTAATTTCCAATCATTTAAATTATGCTCAGGGTCTTGAAAGCTCTCATTTCAATCATTACTTTTCTTCCACTGTGAAAAACATACCTAGATATCAGCATACAAACTACAGTCACACCACTCTCCTACATGTTTTTTGGAAGATTCCTCTATTTCTCCAGCCAAAAGCATTTTATTCATGTGATTAATAAAAACTGTCTGGTAAGCTATTTCCTCTTGTTTAGAGAGAAAAAATTCCTGCTTAAATATCTCTTTAAAGCTCAGGTGCAGCACAAGCAAATCCTCAGGCAGAGTGCTGTAAAATTATTATGAAATTCACATTTTGCACCATTAGGTGTACAGCCATAATATAAAAGCATGTAGTTAATTAACTATTTTCTAATTCTGCTCTACTCCCAGACTGAATTAAACTTTTGCTCTGAAAAACTGAGGAGGTTCAAGGCTCCTGTTTTCAATACATACATGCTCACCAAATCCCCAGTTCAGCCCCTCCAAGATAATGCAGGCCAGTTTATTCTCCACTGTTGTCAGGCTGTAATTTAACAACCAGTCACGGATCAGGGCTATCTCGGATGAGGAAGGCTTCCACAGGTACAGTGGCAGCTCTTTAAACAGGTATAAAGAAACCTTTGAGGAGAGAGAGCAAAAAGTGCAAATCAGGACTCAGCACACAACAAAACCAGCACTATGCCCTGCTATCTGAAAGGGTGGTACAACCAAAACACCCCAGAGACAGATCTTTTAACACATCCACTCATACCAAGCCACGTCTTATCACACAGCCTGGTATGGCCTCTAGGTTTAACTGGGTGTCTGATTTAAATGATGGACATCGGCACTTACCATCCCCACTTTCTCAATGGTCTCTCTAATCCGATCCAGCAGTACAGAAATAATCTGTGTGTGGATGCTGGCAATGGCTCCCAAGAGTTCTCGACCAACCTTGGAAAATGTTTCTCTCGTGGAAAGACTAACATAGGACACCTGAGAAGATGGGAGGATGAGTAGGGAGAAGTTACTGCTTCTGGCTGACCTCCACTGACACAGAAATAAAATGCCTTTTGGAAACTACAGGACTAAATTGGCTCTTGGTTATTATAGACAAAGTTGATAAATGCCAATATGGAAAGAGAAACTGATTGACTGACCCAGAAGATCAGGAAAGTTCTATGTCACAGTGCCAAAAAAAATTGTCTAAAACTAAACACAGGAACAACATAAGCACTAAAAAAAAATCCTACCAAAAACAACAGAAAAAAACACCAGGTAAGGAATTTCATAGGTCTATAAGTTAGGCCTGCATGAGAAAAATAGAGCAAAATAAATATATTTTTGTTCATTTGCTTCATTCTGGCTTTGCCTACAGAAAAGCTGTTCTTTTTGCCAGAAAAAAAACCAAGTACTTCAGTAATTGTAATTCAGTATTTTTTTAAAGTAGTATTTTTAAATTCCATAGTAGAACAAACTACAGAAGCCATGAAAGTTTCACACCTTCCACTGTTACAAATAAACAGAGAATTTTCATTCTTTTCCTGCATGGACCAGTAACATTACTAACCTCATATATTTCCAAAACAATGATTTTGATAAAATCCTCATCAACATCAGCCCGTTTTGTTTGTGCCATCTGAGCAAATGTAGTGAGCAGACAGATTTCTTCTGAGCAGTTCATTGATTGGAGATACTTTTCAAATTGTTTAAGGTGTTCTGGATCTAGAAAAAAAGTCAAGTGAAAGAAACATGATAAAAGTGCAATAGGACACACATCAGCAGCATCTATATAGTTATTCACTCAAATCCCAGAGATCATCCCTTGCCAGCTACAAATAAAAATTCTGCAAGTACCTAGCCCCAGGTCTTGATTATGCCCAAGAGCTACAAGAAAAGGTGAGTTTTAGCTTCCCAAATACAATACAAGAAAAAAATACTGGATGCACTTGTTTGGAATCTATCTCTGAAAACAGAGAACTGAACCTACACAGGGGGAAGGCTAAGAGATGCTTTCACTCAAATTCAAGGCAGGTTTCCTCTTAAAACTCAAAAGAGATATTGCCAAAAGCAAAAAAATATTCCATTCCTCAGGGCATGGGACAATAGGAAGGTAACGATACAAAAGAACCTGTAAAGGGCTTAAAAATGGTTTTGTTTTTTTATTTCTTCCAATTAAGTTTAAACAGAGTCTGTGCAGCAAAACAAACAGTGAAAGCAGGATTTGAGCTGTAGAAAGTTTCGTAGAGTGATCTGCCTTCTCTGAACCACAACATGCCAGGAAAGACCACTTACTGTGATTTCATCACAGCAGCTGAATATACAGAAGAAGCACCCATTGTGGCACTCAGCTACCTAACCTGAACAGGCATGTGCTCAGCGTGCTTGTGATCAAACACTTGCACTTAGGTTTCATTCTATTTTAAGGGCTTTCAAGAATTTTGCAACTGTACTCCAACCTGAGAAGGTCAGGCTTGTATAGGCAAAACAGTTCATGGAATAGCATGCCAGAGGATTGTGCAACTTAGGAAAACAAGTTTCTTCCAAACAGTAAGACAACCTACCCTCTTGCTAGATACACCAGATAAATAGGGAGTGCTTCATCCATTCACCTCCCTTTCCAAATGCTACTTTTTATCCTTGTGGCAGAAGTTACAGACAACTGTGTTTCCTCTTAGACTTCAGGGTTTTTTTAAGGTGATGCAGAAGGACATCAAAAATGAGCACATCATTACTGTACCTAAGAGTATAGCAGAGTGACCCACAGTGAGGAGAAGGGGTCACCTGTGGGCTCCACACCAAGCCATAGCCTGGGACTGAAGGATGGGGACAAGGAATAAGGAAAGCAGAGAGACTCCACCTAAATCCTGTTGTCTCACCGTGGAGAAACACCACCTTCACCATTCACTTGCTACTTGGCCCTATTCCCTTCCAGAGACACACTAAAAATCAGTGGCTCCTCAAATCTTGGTATTGGCAGCAAAGGAACTGTGACCAGAAGGAGAATCATAGAATCCTCAGATTAAAAAGTATCTTAAATATTAACTAGTTGCTGCCACGGCAAGGATGCCACTCACTAGAACAGCAACTATGTTCTCACCCCTATGGATTTGATGCTGAAAGCTTCCATCAATTACCAAGGCTTCATTCCACCTGTAGATTCACCATCCTTTTCTCAAGCTTAATTTGGGAAGGAAAATCACTAAAAACCGTCCTCTCGCAAGAGAACGTTAATATCATGGTCTTCCAGGGTATGAATTGCAGTAAATTAAGCATTAATTTATTAAGTGCTGGTTAAAAGAAGGTAGTTCAGAATATTAAATGGATTTCACTGAAAGAACTGTTGAAATTCCCTGTCTAGACACTGGTGAAAAACTGTATTATGCTGACATAACACACTGAGGAGAATGAAGAGGATAAAGAAATCCTGCATCAGCATACCAGGGACTTTGAAACACAAAAGTTAGCTAGAAGCAAAATAATGCCTGAAAAAAATAATTATATATTTAAAAAAAAAAGTGCTTGATGTGATACATGCAGTAAAAATTTTCTAGCAAAACCAAAAATAAAGATGTTCTACTGAAACAGTGTAACACTTACTGCTTTGGCTGGCAAGTGCTTATCAAATCAGCACTTCATCAAGTGTACACAACTGTAATCTTGGTATCTCTCTCCCACTCTTTGTAAATTGCCCTAAATATTAGCTGAGCTTGCACAGAGTCAAGACACTCAATAACGTCTCAGGATCACCATTTTCTCCTGCTTCTCCATCAAAAGACTTGGCAGATGGAGTAACAGTTACTTCAGATACCAGACAGCTGAGAAACAAAACTGACAAAAACGAGATTTTCTCTCCCTGAAGACAGCAAAGAAGCTATGAAGTAGGGAGTTACTGCTTGTTTACCTGTCCCCTTGTCAATCAAGTTCTGAAATATTACCCATGAATGCAGCAGCAAAGGGAAACTAACATTCCAGCTGGCCTCTAAATAGCTCTGCTATAGCTGAAGACACCACAGTCACTGTGAAGATCAACACAGGACACAAGTCCAGAGGAAACAGAAATAAAAATAAAAGGTGCCACTTAGGACAAGAAACGTATCAAAAGAAGGCTTGAGATAAGGGAAACATCGTTGTGGATGATAAGCAGGTCTCCCATAATGTCAGTTACTGAAACTAAAACTAGCAAGTTTAGTGGAAAAAAAGAGGACTCTAAAAATAATTATTTACAGAACTATGAACAATTCAACAGTCAACCAGTCACCAACAAAAAAACCAAAACAAACTAGCAAATCCAACCAAAAAATTGCCACACCAACCCTAAGTGATACAGAACTCTGCACTTCAGGATTTAAACCTCACTCTCCAAATACTGCTGAAGGCCAGGATGGGAGGTGATATGAGAATACACAAGAAGTGCCTCCTACATGTCACTCTTGCAGCTCTGAGGCAGCCAGAGAGAAAACCAGGACAGTAAATCTATCAATTGCTGTCAAAATAACAACTTGGACAAACAGGTACTGGAAAACCATGAACTGCCCAAGAGATTTCTAAAGCTACTGAACCAGTCATGCTCTCAGGGATGTATTTAACAACACAACCTGCAAACCCATAGCTGATGCAGCAGCAGCTGAATGGATTAGAATTGGTTCTGTGTGTGGAAATTTTACCTTTGAGTCTTTGCTTGTAGTCAGCAGGTTGCAGAGTAGAGCAGAGCTGCTCCAAGTGCTCGTTGTCAGCACAGTGCATGACAAAGAAGAGCCTCCAAAGCATGTTGCTGGACAAGGTTCCATAGGGCATCTCAGACATGAACAGCCAGACTCCCAATCTGTTGGATTTGAAGAGGCAGTTAGGAACAGTTCCACCCTGATAAATCCCAGCATTTGAAAAGGAGACATCTCTGGCCCACACCTCTGCTATGCAACAGGTGAGGAGGTGTATCAGCACCTCAGATTCTGAGCCAACCTCATTCTGAACTGACCAAGACCTCAGAGCTTCTGTCAGATGCTACAATCCATGGCATAATTCCTCCCAACCTTGATGCTACCAATGCACTGAAAAATCCTACTTATTTCAGCCTTTTTTAAACCTTTAAGTATTTAAAGCTACTCCAAATCCCAGTTTCAAGTATTCAACTCCTCCAAGATGAAGCCAGTAAAAGGACAACCCACCTTTTTGCCTTCAGAACATGTAGAACAGCTCTAAAAAACAGCTCATCAAACTCCAGTTGCAATTTTTCCACGGAGTAGGGGTGTTCTACTGATCCATACTGTTTATTGCCACTAACATACTGGGCCCAGTGGTCACTGACATGACACAGGGTCATCCTACAGAGCAGAACAAACAAGTCAAAGAAGGATCATTAAGTATGTCACCACCTCATGAAAACACAGACAGATCATAGTCCAGCCACAAGAGACATGCCCAACATTTTGCCCTCTGGGTCCCAGAAGTTGCTATACAAATTGCATCAGTCAGGTTTCAGTGTTCCCCTTCCCTGGTTTTGCAAGAAAACAAGGCTTAACATTCTGTTACAGTAAATTAGTTTGTGTGTGAACTTTGCAGCCTTGAGGTAGCCGTACAGGATGAAACGGCAGAAAACAGAAAGTTCATACAGGAAAAATGACACTAAGAAAGTTGCTGCCTACATAACACAAAGAAAAAGACAGATTTTGCTTCTGATTTGACTGTATTCCCCCTTAAGAACACACTCACAGAAGCCATACAGAGTGAATGCCAGAGATTTAAAAATAAAGAGCAACTTTTAGGCTTCAATTACATTTACTTACTGCAAAAATAGGACAATTTGCAGGAAGTAAATTAAAAACTCCAAAACAATTCTGGGTAACAATGGAAATAAAGCCGTAACATCAGCTATAGATAGGGGAAATTCAAAGAATTTCTGTTAGTTGGGTTTCAGTGATTACTCAAGACAAACCTAATCACATCACTGATGGAAGTCAGACTGGTGTTCCACAGCTCACCTGGTTCCTTTGTACCCACAGGATTTAGATTTTGCAATTCCCCATTTCAGATTCCCACACTGCCTAAACCTGAACTGACCAACTGTCAGAGCAAAACCTACCTGACAATTGTTTGGGTGGGGTTTGGGGTTTTTTTGGTTGTTTGATGGCTGGTTCTGGAGTTTTTTAGCACTCTGAATATCAAATACATGTATAAAACAGATTAAATCACATGAGAGAGAAAAAATTCTCTTACTTGATGAGCTGACCAATTCTCTTCACAAACTGTCGGTACCGTGCTCTGTTAAATGTTTCTAACCCTACAGACAGAAGTTCCACTAAGGAGTTTGCAAAGGCAAAAATCTTCATCATCTCCTGGGGAGATGTTTTTTCAGGAAAATAAGCACCTAAGATGGAGACACAAAAATAACAGTCAAAAAAAGTGTGAATTATAGATTTTTAAATAATTTGACAAGCACTCAAAGCAACAATTCACCATATAGTGAACTGAAATGCAGGCTTTGTTTATGTCATGAACAATAAATACCTGCTAAGTATGCAACTACAAATAAACTATGCAGGTAGTAAGACCTCTGGCAAGGAATTATCTTCATGTATTTGCCCAGAGATTTTGAAAAAAATATCAGAGAAAAATCACAGTAACATTACAACTTAGAGGCAAGGGGAAAAAATAGTTCTGAAAGCACCTCTGGGAATTAACTGACAACCAAATCCAAACTAAAGGAAAAGACTCTAATGTTTTGCATGCATATTGCTATATATATTTATTTTTCCTATACACATGGCATATACTCCCATATCATCTCTTTAGCCTGTAAGCTGTTGCACAGGTTCATTATTACTTCTCTCCAAGAGTTTCATAATGCAGTAGCACACTTTGTAGTGGTAGTTATTAATATAATTAGCATAAGCAGAATGAAGAATAACTCTTTAGCAACCAATTTACCTCCAGACTTAAACCCAAGGAATTGCTGAAAGAGTTCATGAAATGGGAACTGTGACAACAGAGCAATCAAATCATCTTCCAAGAGTAGAATCCAGCTTGTTTCGGGATCCTCATCCTATAGACAAATACAGGTGCTGTCAGTAGCTTTACAGTAAAAACAATAGTAAAAGCACTTCACTATTGTACTAATTACGGTTTTGAAAGGAGTAACTGAAATATTTGAATTCTTTCTGATAATACT
This sequence comes from Lanius ludovicianus, assembly GCA_013397235.1. Lineage (NCBI taxonomy): Eukaryota > Metazoa > Chordata > Aves > Passeriformes > Laniidae > Lanius > Lanius ludovicianus. Next base: position 155,475 of record VYXG01007015.1, read on the forward strand.
CACTACTGGAAGCTCCACTCTCTACAGTTACACCACAGAGATAAAAGGAGAGTAAAATAGTAGTAAATCTCAAATCACGCTTTTTAACTTAACAAGTCAGGTTTTCCTCATCCATTTCACAGAGATCAATAAGCTTGAACAAAGGCATAAAGTACAAAAAAAAGACAAACTGTACCTCTTCTCCTCCTTCATCTACCAGAGTCCAGTTCCCAGATTCCATCCCAGATGAAGAGGAACTTTTCCTTTCACTTGGTTTCATATGGCACATGAAGTCCACACGATTTCTGGTTTATAGTAAAAAATCAAGTGTAAAAAATTAGAAAATTAAAAATTTTTAATTAATGAATATTTCAGCTAAAGGAAGATATTAAAAAACCCAAATGCAAGAGGAAGAAATTAGCAAGTAAAGCAGCAAGCTGCCTGGCAGAAAAGCTGCCTGGGGGTGCTGGTGCCAGCAGCTGGACATGAGCTCAGGGGTGCCCAGTGGGCAGGAGGCCAATGGCCCCTGGGCTGTCCCAGCCAGGGAGTGGCCACAGCCCCAGGGCAGGGCCCGTCCCCTGTGCCGGCCCTGCTGAGGCACCTGCAGTGCTGGGGACAGCTCTGGGCACCTCAGGACAGGAGAGGCACTGAGGGGCTGGAGCATGTCCAGGGCAGGGAACGGAGCTGGGAAGGGGCTGGAGCCCCAGGAGCGGCTGAGGGAGCTGGGAAAGGGGCTCAGCCTGGAGCAAAGGAGGCTCAGGGGGGACCTTGTGGCTCTGCACAACTCCCTGACAGGAGGGGGAGCAACTGGAGCAATTGGCTCTGCTCCCAAATTACAAGTGATAGGACCGAAAACAGCCTCAAGTTGTACTAGAGGAGGTTTAGATTGGATATTAAGGAATTTTTTTTCCTGGAAGTGTGGTCAGGCATTGCAATGGATGGTCCACAGCAGTGGTGAAGTCAGCATCTCTGGAAGTGCTCAGAAGGCTCACAGACGTGGCACCAGAGGACACGGCTTAGCAGTGAACACAGTGGCTCTGGGCTGAGGGTGGACTCAACAATCTTAAAGATCTTTCCTGACCTAAACAATCCTGTGATTTTAAATTACTCTAGGATAACCTGATTTCTCCCATTCAGGACCTGTAACAGATAAGCCTCAGCTCTTTTAGCAGTAATAACAGACCCTGTGGAGGCTCTGAGTTCTCATGTCAACATTTAGAGCATCACCTCAGACACATTAAGTTAGCCCTTGCTCCAAACACAAGTATCAAAAGGCACTGGCAACACACATTCCCTCAGGATACACTGGTTTCCCCAGGCAGTTCTAGAAAGGAAATGTGAAAATAAAACCCTTTAAAGTAAGAGCTTTCAATAAACAAGACTCCCACTTAACTCAGAGCCAGACCATCAAGATCACCGTGACAACCCTAAATACCACCAGTTTGATTCTTTGACCTCAAACAATCTTTGGGGAGAGGCAAGTAATGTATTTTATCTGGAAAACATAACAGCTTTCACAAATTACTAATTTCATTAACTAGCTTCTCCATGCACCACATTCCTTCTAGATTTTAAAAATAAAAAAAAAATAAAAGGGATGAAATACAGATCAAGAAGTCCAACTAGTGTGTACAACAGCTTAATGCCTTTACTCAGGAGATTCTATTCCAGAGACAATATAAAAAACAGGCCATGGTGCCAAGAAGGAGATACTTCAGAACCCAAAACCTGTGGGTCTGTCAGCCTTCACAAGCTATTTCACAGCTGAAAGAAAGCTGCATCATACTGTGTGCAGCACAAAGAGGTACTGCCAAGGCTGAATTTCAAGATGAATGAGTAAAACAAGTTTGAATTAAACTGTGAATCTATTTGTGCTCGCTTTTATGGCTTTACCTGCAATGAACTTTCAGAGTTTTATAAGGAGATTGTGTGCTGTTTTCTACTCTTAAATAATTGGAATGTATTTATAAAATAATGTTCATACTTACTTGACAGGAGACATAAGCAAGGCAAGAGATTGCATGAAATGAAAGACACCCGATGGGTTATCCAAGACTTTGATCTGAAACGAAATGCAAAAATCTAAGTAAATCTAAATAAGCAAAGGACAAATTAATCTTAGCAGAGAAATTCACTTTTCTCACTAGCTTTTTGTTAAGATTAAAAAGAATCCATAAAAGACAGCACCCACGCCTGGTGAAAGTATTGCCATGGCAAAATATTGTGACTTTTCCAAAAGAATTACTTATAAGAATTAAAGGAGGGGGAAAAAAAAACTCATCAAAAGCTCCACAAAAAAAAAGACAACCTCTCTCTTTGTTCCATATGTAAGTCTGGGCATCAGGCTAATTCAGACACTGAGCACAGGTGGAGTTGAAATCCTACCACATTAGGTTGATTGGACTCAATGATATTAAGGGTCTTTCCCAACCTAAATTATTCTATTCTATACTTTTATTACATTGTTTGCCTTTCCTGTCAGTGTAATTGAAGCCCTTTTCCTCTGGCTATATTTCCAACATGTTCCCCTCTTAGAGGAGCAAATACGTTCTGTGAAAGAACATCCTCATGCCTCTGGATATCTGAACTCTCTCTGACCCAGACAAAGTGAACCCGTCCCTTTGCCCCGAACTTCCCAGGAAAACCAGTCCCATTTCAATGCATAGGATACAAAAAAATCTGCTCTGCTTGATCCCTCACACACTGCAGAGCTGACTCCAATCTCACTTCTCATTTACAGCTGCTGCTTCAAGTCTAAATACACTTTCCACTTTTTGGAGAACACTCCCAAAAACCAGGTGCATGAGGCCTTGACTCCCTTTCATGGAATCTCTCCACTAAGAGTGCAGTGTGTTCCACTGTTAACCTGCACATGGCTGGCCTAACATAGATAAAAGCATTCCCTGACACACCCCTCACTGCCACCATGATTCCACACACCTCGAAAGGCAGTGTGGGTCCTGACAGATTAAGCAGGCACAGGACACTCTCCCCTCCTACCCACACCACTCCCACTCAAACCTGCTGATGGTACAGAATTAAACATTCACACCTGAATGAATGGACAAGCCCAGTCACTGATGCCAGCTGGACACCGAAGGATGTGGTTGAAGAGGAAGAGATGGTCACCTGGACAGCCAATTCTCTGAAGCACAGATACCTAGGGATGTATACAGAAATCAAGTAAATAATTTCAAAGTTCACTTCCTCATAGTTTTGCTAACTAGAGTAATACTGTTCCTTTCTTTTCTCACACTTTCTAACAAACCTCAATGTTCAGAACATGTTACAGGAGAACAATACTTAAAATCTGCCTGCTTGCTGTATGAGCCACAAATCGTTTTTGTCAGTGTAATTATTTTTTCTACACTTGCATTAAAATCTAATTTATTTAGAAATTGGCAAGAATAAAAGTTTCTCAAACATGACAAGTCTGAACAGTTCTAATATCAAAATAAGTGAAAGCATACTGACTATTATTAAGTTCACTTTGAGCAGTCCTCACTAAGGCTGCTTGACTTTATCAGACATGGGAATCAATTCTAAAGGTCTGCTAAGAGATTCTGTTCCTCAAATAGAACAAACTCCACCAAAAAAATCATTGCCCATGAGATAGTAAGAGAAAGGAGTAACACTTTCATTAATAATTCCTCAATTCATCCCATGTGCTGGATCAGACATATCCATGTATACTCCCTCACCAGTCTCTGCAGCCACATGAGAAGGTCACTGTGAAACTGAGGATCTTCAATAACCCTGCGAGTGAAGCTGAAAAGGACACTGATACATTCCTTCAAGTGGCTCAAGTCTGAAGAGAGATTTTCTGACTGCTTTGAAACTGTAAATTAAAAAGAGAATTAAGGAAGCTTTGACAAGAAGTAGCCAACATGAACAGTGGGTTTGGGATTGCATAAAAAATTGCTCTCTGTATCTGCAGATACCAAGATATTTCAACACAGCTGCTTACTAAATCTGTCAGAGAAGAATACTTAAGAGTACTTTATCTAATCTTATAATTAAGCTCTGGACACTAATTATAAGAAGAATATACCATGATTACTCTCACAAGAGGCCTTCCCTCAACATCAACTTTGTAAGAACCATCATTTACTGTGCATATAAACTATCTGGGAGGTGGAATGCAAAGCAAAGAGCACTAGGAAAGAAAAATATCTGGGGCAGAAGGAGAAATACTTTAGCTAAAAGATTATATTAGCACAAACTCAAACCAAACATTTACGATGAAAACCAAAAAGATTAATTCTAATTATTAATAGCTTAAGTTTTCAAATGGCCTTCCAAGAGGAAGTAAATCAGGAAAAATATCCAGCTCATTTCAGAATTAGGAAAAAGAACTGTAGTAGATATCATCTCGGACAACAAAAGATTGGGAGTTTGGGAGTCCCACCCACACAGTGTTTCTGTACAGTAATCAGTGTCAGTCTACAGCTCAGACAGCAGAAGTCACTCCTGCATTCAGCTTTTACTGCCCAGGTGATAAAGTTAAGGGAATCGGATATTTTCCTGTTGGAAAAAAGTTTCACTGATCCCTACATAAGATCAACAGGTTTTTTGTATCAGAGGAGAAACACTCCAGTACACAAATTCCACCACAAGACTCCAAAATTGCAGCTGCACAAGCTGCTGGGCACCCTGACCAGGACTGGGAGCAGCCCAGACCAGCAAACACACCTTGTTCTTGCTGCTGCAAGGCCACAGATCTCAGCAGGGATGAGCTGCTGAGCAGCCTGTAAACATAGGACTCCACTTGCAAGCGGGACAGCACCGAGGTGTAGGAGTGCAGTGCCAGGGTCTGGTGCACATGCTCTGCTTTGGCCTCAAACAGCTTCTTCAGCTCCCCCAGCACGCTGTCATTCAGCTCCACTGTCTGGTAGCGGTGATGACCCGTCACTTTGCACTGATCTGCACACACACCCTTGAAAAGAGAGCAAATATTTTATGTCAGCAGTTCTGACATTTTGCTGGGTCACCCTAATAGAAATCAATCATGATATAACCCTCTCCTAAACGGATTTCAAAGCCTTCATAAGAGGGGACATTTCATAAATGGAAAATACAAACATTTGGCAATATCCTAGGTGCTTTTTAGAGCTAGTTATTACTGAAGATTCATATCCTTGGCTTCTGAAGAAAAAATATTTTATAAACCCTCAGTAACTCAGGTTTAGAAACAGCCAGAAGTTACATGCCTGCAGCACTGAGAGATGTGAACAAAACCAAGTGTCTCACTCCCAGTGAGTACACCTGCTTCTTAGTTTATAGATTTTCATAAATATTTGGATCTGCTGTTTTAAAGCTAAAATATGTACCGGAACAAAACAAGTACTTTCATAACTCCCACGACCGATAATTTGCAGCAATTCCCCACTGCATGTTTAAAATGTTCAGAAATTACCTACACGCTAACCTTTTCCCAAACTGAAATTAAAAGCTGAAGCAAGTGCTCCTCTGCCCTGCCTCTAATTCTTCAGCAAAAGAAAACTACAATAAGTAACATTCTTGTTATTCTTTTCATAAATAACATTCCTGACAATCTTTTATGAAACCAAGAAACATTCTTCAGAACCAGCACTTTGAAAGCCTAGCTTGAAAGCACCCCTGTGTTACCTAAATTAGAAGAATAAGAATTTTAAATTGGTACAAAGACAGCAATTATTCTGGACATAAATATATATTTATAGAAATATATTTCATCTTTGGGATGAAATAAAGCAAGTAGCAATCTTAGACAACTCTATGATGATGTTAGAGGATGCAGGAGTAAAGTCAAAATTGCTTTCAGTACAAAGAATGATCACCGCAAACCCAAGAATCCAGTGAGGCTGAGTGTTATTCCCCAAGGAAAAGGGAAGAATTGAGATCAGTTCAGTTCCTCAACTCGGATGAACCGCACTCAGAGAAATTGTAAAATCTACCCCATGCACAGGTGTTCAGCATCTTCACACAATTTTGATGATGCATGGGCTATAAACAGCACCAGAACAATTTCATTCACACCCACTGTAACGCTGAGCTCCCAAGTGTCACACGAGGAGTCTGGGGAGAAACTTTTCTGATGTGTGTCCCAAAGAGCTCCATAAACCCCTCTGTTTTGCAGCCAAAAATGTTACAGAGTACCATGACCACTGTGGAAGTAAGAAAAACCACAGCTACACTTATGGAACAAGTTAGTGCAAGTGGAAGGGCCTACACTCCCTCTCAGCTACAGATTTGCTCCTGAGCACGACTCGAGCTCCCCTGCAGCTGCCACTCTGACAGCAGGAATGACATCAATGGAAACTGTCCCTACAGCTGGCAACAGGCCAGATGGGACATCACTGCTACAGTCACTCCACCACATGTCCCTCACAACTGCATGAAGGGCTGTGGTACAAACTTCACCTGACACCATGGGCAGAACTGGGTGTACACAGCTCATCCTTTCTGACCCCAAAAGAGACCACCAATACATATCCCACTGCCCTGCACATGTCAGAGGTTAAAAATCAAACAACAAACTTAAGTCTCAAGAGGATGATATTCTGAAGTACTGGGCATTAGTGGATAGACAGAAAGCAAAAGCAATAACCTCTGGACATGGAACTGTTAGAGCAAGTCCAGAGGAAGCAAAGAAGTTGGTAAGAGGATTGGAGCACCTTTCCTACAAAGACAGGCTGAGAAAGTTGGGACTGTTCAGCCTGGAGGAAAGGAGCATCGAGACCTCATAGCACCTTCCAGTATCTGGAGAGGGCCTACTGGGAAGCTGGACAGGGATTCTTCATCGGGAACTGTAGTGACAGGACAAGGACTAAAGGGATTAAACTGGAAGAATGGGAAATTTAGGTTAGATATTAGGAAAATAAAACTTTACTGTGAGCATGATAAGACACTGGCACAGGTTGCCCGGGAAGGTAGCCCCAATCCCAGCAGTGCTCAATGCCAGGTTGGACAATGCCTTGAACAATCCCTGTCCATGGCACACAGGGCTGAGATTAGATGGTTTTTAAAGTCCCCTCCAACCCATAACATTCAGTGATTCCTTTACAACAAAACAGCTTAAGTACAATAAACCTGGCAGCAAATAAAGTTAATTTCCTAATAGTTTGGGTTCAAAAGTAGGTTCAGCAACAGCACCTGCACAGTTTTCTGTTGTTCCTTGAAAGTCCATAATCTCCCCTTCACATTTTGGCAGTCTGTTGCCATGGCCTGCAGCTCTGCCTCAGCCAGCAGCAGCTGCTTTCTGCAGCGCATGTAGTTCAGGAGCAGCTCGTAGAACTCGTGCCTGTCCTGGTGAGCCACGCTCTCAAATTCCTCGGCGTAGGAGTCAACATTCTCCAGCCACGAACAGGGCTCAAAGATTTTCAGCTGCTCCCTGGTGAATGGCACCAGCTCTGGCTCAGAGGGGAGCTCTGGGTACAGCCTCTCGTGGTGCAGCAGGGGCTTTACTGCCATGATGGTGGGTCTCTCGTAGGACAGTTCCGAGGACAGGTCTGGATAAACCGACCTGAATCCCGGCCGCGGAGCACGTGACTTGGATTGCTCAGAGCACTGTGAGGTGCTGAGAGGAAGCCTCTCTGAAGAGCAGGCAAGAGGATTTCTAACATCCTGTAGGTTTTCAGCTCCTCTGTCCCGCACAAAGCCCAGCACTGTCTGAGGGCCAGCAGCACTGGACTGAAAGGTACTGCTCAATAAATCAAGATTTCCTGATCCACTAGCAGCTGCCTCCACAGGGCTGTGAGGTTTGTCCAACTTGTTCTTCTCACTCTTCTCAACATCCCCCACACATTCCTCCTGGGAAGGACCAGCTTTGACCTCTTCTGCATCTTTGGGAGGCTCCAGAGTCACTGCCGGACCCCCTTCATTTGCTGAAGATAAATTACTTTGGGGAATGTCAGACACATCATTTATAGTTTTCCTATTGTCTACTTCATCTCTGAGTTGAATTTCTGTAAATTCTCCAGGATGTTCCACTTTCACTCTCCCAGCTTGAGAAGACCCTTCTGCTGCAGGAGGCAGGAAGACATCATCAGGCTCTTGTATCTGGGGCTCCTCAGTACTTTTTTTCTTTTTTTCCTAAGAAAACCAAAAAGTTAACAGGGTCACTGCCAAGTGAATCTCTCCATCCTGCATCCCAAATCCCACCAACACCAAAAGTAGCACTGGTCAGTATTATGACTATAAAATATACTAATTTTTGTAATATTAAAGATAAAAACAAATATACCAAACAAGTCTTTGTTCTTTAGCTGCCCTTTGAAGACTGGCTACCAGTGTGTATCTTCTCGGTTAGCTGTTGCACAAGGCTTCAACATATCTAAGTAAAAATCTATAAATATCACAGGACAAACTGTTTCATTAACACAGAAAATAATCAATATAACAGGAGCCTGACACCTCAGAAGAGTCACTCAATTTCACCATATTGCTTAAAAAAAAAAAAAAAAAATTGCAAATCAATTGAAAATCAAAATTAGCTTGATGGTAAATAATTCCCATAAACCTAATCTAAGGTGTAGATTAGCCTCCTTCCCAAAAGCATAGCACAGGAAATGAACAAAGATTTTGATAATCTGTAAATCATGTGCTAACTTGTAAAACAAAAACCTGGCTAAGTGATTAGCCAATCTGTAAATTGTGTAGAACTAGCAGTTTATTAGGAGCAAAACTGAGGAGTTAGGTCACACTGCTCCAGTTTTGGATGACCCAGATAATGTAACAATGAACACAGGTGAAATGAGTACAAGCTTTTATTATGGTGAAATAATAATTTGGAAAAGATGACAGTTTTGGAAACTTGCTCACAGTATCACATACATTTTACCAAACATCTGAACATCTTTGCCTTAAGAGAAAGCATAAGTGAAAACAGCTCAAGTCAAGGCACTAACTCACCTTATCTCAAGACTAATTTTACTCGGAACATGTGGTCACAGCTCCTTTACAAAAAAAGGAATTACTCTGGCTTTGCTTTCATTCTGTCTTCTAGTACATTAAAACCTGTAAACACTTCTGATCACAAACCAGCTCTGACTCACTAACTAAAGCTGCAGGTGAGAGGTTAAAAATACATCAGTGCAATTTTTTAAGCTGGGACTTGTCCTAATTGACATCTCCTGACAATTACCTCAAAGTCAGTAATTTCCACAGGATACCATATCACTAAATCATATTTATACGGGTTATTGATCTACACACTTTACAAACACATGCTGGTCCTCTCCCCTCTACAATCTCAATGTTTCCTCTTGCAGTCCTCATACAGAATAAACTCCCTTTAGCTCTGAGTATCAGCCTGCATCCCTCCCAGATACAGCTGTTTTTAAAATTTATGAAGTGCCGTTCAGTTCTCACTTTCCTAGCCAAAAAAATGGCATAATCATTAAATGGGATTTCATCCGAGAAAGAATGAGAGAAATCAGGTCCTGAACTAACATGGAAGCAAAATCTGCTTAACTCACATATCAAAGAATCCCAGAACGGTTTGGGTTGGAAGGGACCTTAAAGACCATCTCATTCCAACACCTTCCATTAGACCAGGTTGCTGCAAGCCCCATCCAACCTGGCCTTGGACACTTCCAGGGATGGAAAGATGGCACCTGCTCATTATCCTTGCCCCATGCCTGACCACCCTCTGTTGTAATGAGGGGAATACTTACAACAACAACCCTCCTCTCCTTGCACATTATCAGTGACCTTCAAATTCTAAGGACACTTACTACCTCTCAGGAAATATCTCTGGAGTTACCTGAGTGCCACCCACAGAAACAAACAGACAGAGGGCCTCCTCATCACCTTTTCCAGGTACGCTGGCTTTGCCACCTCACTGTTTGAATCAGAATGGTGCTGCCAGTGCTGCACAAGTTTAACTTTGGGACTACTATTGTCAGAAAGCCCTGGGCTCCATTCCACCACTTGGCAGCTCTGCAGCTGAGCCAGCCTTTCTCTCAGCTCACAAAAATTCCAGCTTTCCAAAGGATTACAGCTTTTTCTGTGGCATGGGAATGGAAAAGTCCTTAATGTGACTGACTCGCAAACTGCATCCTCAGGCACACCCGGGTGTTAACAGAGGTGAGCACAGTAATAGCAACAGAAATACCAGAAATGGGTCATGTGTAGCACTGGAGAACTCAGGGTTCTCGCATGTGACACCTCCAGTGAATTGTTTCGAAGTGAATTTCACCTGGCAGGGATGGCTAAAGACTAGAGTCACTGTACACGTCCTTAATGAAATACCAGCGTGATCCATGACTCACCACCTTCCTGCAGGGAACCAATTCTCTTAGGCAGCAGTTTGAAGGTTTGACTGCCTTGAACACACCAGGGGGCTGAATCAAAACCAAAACAATGACACAGTAACTCTCCTTCGATTGCTTTTCCTCAAAATCTTTACTTGTCTTCTGTTCAAGAAGCACACCCACACCTGACACTTAGATTTAACCCTTGTTTTACAGAACACTGGTCAGTTAATTCAGTATTTTCAAAGAGCTTTGACAGTCATTATTTCAATGCCCTTGCCCTATATGGTTGTCCATAGGGACAACAAGAAAGAGGGAAACATTTCCACTTTGTGAGGTAGTTCAAATCATTCCCACAAACATCCTGTGTGAAGAAAATAAAGCTTTCAAAAAGCTGTCAGTACTAATATCACAAGCAAGGAACACAATCAAATTAGGATAAAAACCTAGGGAGAGTGATACTTAAAAACTGCAGCATCAACTTATGAAGAAGCAGCACTGTCATGAGTTACACACGGTCTCATGTTCTCAGCACTTCAAAGCCAAACCTAGAGGAGATGTAGTATCACAAAAGCACTGAATGATTTGGGTTGGAAGGGAACTTAAAGACTGTTTTATTCCAACCCCTTGCCCTGGGCAGGGACACCTTCCACTGTCCCATGTGCATCCAACCTGGCCTTGGACACTGCCAGACATGGGGCAGCCACAGCTTCTCTGGAAAACACCTCACAGCCAGCAATTCCTTCCCAATAGCCCATCTGGCCCTGCCCTCTGGCACTGGGAAGCCATTCCCTGTGTCCTGTCCCTCCAGGCCCTGTCCCCAGTCCCTCTGCAGCTCTCCTGGAGCCCCTTTAGGCCCTGCCAGGGGCTCGCAGCTCTCCCTGGAGCCTCCTCTTCTCCAGGCAAACACCCCCAACTCTGTCAGGAGGACTGTCACCTCACAGTACACTAACACACTGTAAATGCACCTAAGTTCCACTTCCGCTCATTCCCCCAGCTCTCCCACAGGGCACGGGACCCCTGAGGACAGCCTAATAAAAACCTTGTTTACGTCCTGCTACAGCACAAGGCCTATCACACCCGTTACCCGCCTGGCAAACACGACAAATCCATGGATACGGAGTGCAGAACAGCCGGAAGCAGCAGGAATCTTTTCATGAAATAGAAAAACCACCCACAACAACATCACCCACACACGCTCCCCCGCTACCCCACTCTCCACCATTAGAGACCGCACAAACACGGATGTAAACACGGCCTGGCGCGGCCACC
>VYXG01007015.1:167238-200513 GCA_013397235.1 Lanius ludovicianus
CAGACCGCCCGTGGGGACTGACAGACCGCCCGTGGGGACTGACAGACCGCCCGTGGGGACACACAGACACGCCGTGGGGACACACAGACACGCCGTGGGGACTGACAGACCGCCCGTGGGGACACACAGACACGCCGTGGGGACTGACAGACCGCCCGTGGGGTCACACAGGCCATCACGGGGACACAGAGAGCAGCCGTGGGGACTCACGGACCGTCCATGGGGACACACAGACCACCCATGAGGACACACAGAACAGCTATAGGGACCCACAGAGCGTCCATCAGGACCTACAGACCATCCATGGGGACCCACAAGAACGTCCTTGGAGACGCACAGAGCGTCCATGGGCACACAGACCGTCCGTGGGAGCCCCACACACCATCCATGGGTGAGTGGCGTCAGCTGTAGGGACCCAGAAACCAGCCATAGGGATCCACAGACTGTCCACAGCGACTGACAGGCGCTCCATCGATGAGCAGGGTCTACTACAGGGACCCAGAGATCATTCACAGGGACACACAGATCATCCAAAGGGACTGATAGATCGTCCATAGGGACAAACAGACCGTGAACAGGGACACACAGACTGGTATAGGGACCCACAGACTGCCCATAGGGACCCAGAGATAGTCTATAATGAACCACAGACAACTATAGGGACTCAAAGACCGTCCATAAGGTCAGCCCAAGCTTTTGCCAGAGGGAACGTGGGATGAGAAGCCAAGCCCCCACTAGTGAGGATGGGGAGTGTGAGGTTGCTCCTGTCCACCCCAGGGCCTGACATCTCCAGCACAGCGGGAATGCTGGCTCAGCCCCAGGCCTGGAACTGCTGCTCCTCAGATCCTGTCCTGGCACCCAGCTGTCCCCAGGTGGAGCAGGACCTGAACCCCACTGGGACAGGAGTGACTTCTCCCAGTCCCCAGGAGGATTAGTGCCCCCAGCACTCAGCGGCACCTTGTAGAACACATCACAGCGCAGTTAATGGCCTTGAACAGGCATTGTTCTCTCCGTGGGACCTTGTACTTAGGGCTTGAGAAGTCCTCATGTTATTAGCATAACCTGGAATTTGTACTACCTATGGGAAAGGTAAACTGTATGTAGGTCTCAGGGGAAACCTTCCCCAGCACCCCTATTTTGGGATTACTTCTGTGCTCTTAGTGAATTTCAGCCTCACTAGGGACCTCTACATCCAGAAAAGCCTAACAGCAACTATTGTGCTCAGTCAGTGGAAAAATCCCAGAAAAGAAACCATGCAAGTTATTGCAGAGCAGACACTCTTCCAGGTCAAACAGCCCTGCATGGTCTGCAGCTCATGGCTAATCATAAGCACCTTTCATGCCATTCTCTTTTGGGGTGTTTTCTCACACTGCCGTTTTGGCATTGAGCAAGGTATTGAAATAAAAGTTAAGCAAGGATGTGATCTTTTGTTTCCTTCCAGGAGAGACTAGGATGCTTTGAAGGGGTCCCAAACCCATCATGTTCACAGAAAGTGAACATGACAACTTTTAAAAAGAACACATATCCACAACACGAGACTCAAAAATTTGTTTTTAAAATATATATTTTTAGAACTAAAACTACAGCAGGCTCCTTCAGAAGAGTATTTGTATCCTTGGTCTTTCAGAAATGAAATAGGATAGCCGATTGCTTGGCATGTGCACTTTGCACAACTTACTGTGAGGCAGCAGAGCAGATTTTAGAGCTCACTGCCATCTTCCCCACACAATTACATCCAGTGAAAGCCCCAAGGACTGGTGGACTAAGGCACATATTGAAGCCATGCAGATTCAACTTAAAAACATCATCAAAACAGCAAATCCTGATGCTCTAGGTTAGTGACCTGGCACTAGGTTTAGACAATTAAACTGTGTGTTTATCCCCATGTCCTGTGTCCCTGTGTCCAGTGTCATAAGGCAGTGAGGAGCAGAGAAGCAGCACCGCACACAGGGACATCAGAGAGACCAGCAGCCCTGAAGCACGTAAGCTTCTGAATCAAAGCCATAATCCTATCTATACAGGGTAACAATAAGAGCAGGAACTTTCAGGAGATCTGGTCAGAAAACAAGTTTCATGGCTCCAGCAGTAGGTAAGTTTGTTTCCAGTGGTACATAGTCAGAACAAATCCAAAGTTTAGAGAATCACAGAAGTTAATTAAATAATGGAATCAGAGAATCCCAGGATGGTTTGGGTTGGGAGGGACCTTAAAGCCCACCTAGTTCCAACTCCCTGCTATGGGCAGGGACACCTTCCACTAGATCAGGTTGCTCCAAGCCCTGGTCTCCAAGGCTTACCAGGCACAACCTGATGAACCTAAAAGCGCACAAGAGCCTCATGGCAAAGGTGGTTGGAAGAGTTGAACAAATTGCTTCAGATCCTTCCGGGGACCTCCCAGGAGATTGGATGTGGCACAGGCCCTCCCTGGGTAGATGCAAATCAGCTTCCAGTGTCAGCACTTAAGCCTGGAGCACACCTACAGCTAAGCCAGACATGTGGTGCAACTGCTGGTGCCCCTCTAAATAAGATTTCTGAGAGATACGAGTAAAATATGACCTAAATGACAAGTTTAATCCCCACTAATGAAAGACTTTAGAAACAGGCAAGACTTTAGGAACAGGCAAAACCTGAGATCTGACAGGGATGCACACACCCTGAACACAAGCCAGTGTGCCCAAAGTATCATGCAGCACTCCTCTCGGCACATACAACCTCTTAGTTATCTACAGAGTGGGAGGCTCCAGCCTTTCTAGATGGCTGCACTTTAGAAGAACCTCAAATAAAAAACTTCTTCTGACACAGATCACCCTTGGGGATCTGGTTCTTTTCTTCCTCTGAGTGTGAAGATCCATCCAAGGAGTTTGCTGATCAAAGGCACAGATTTTAGTAAGCACTTTCTGAATGTACAAATAATTGCTAGAGTCCTCAAATATTCTCTTGAAAAGCAGAAGCACTTCAGCTCCGTGTGTCTGGGAATAACTGGAAACCTCTGCCACGCTGGTCAGACCAACAGTGTCTTCTGCCTTCTGGAAAACCTAGAGAACAGGATCAATAGTGTCTAAACCACAGCTCCAGCTCAGACAAGCAATGGGAGAGCTGACAGGAGCATCACTTCCAGTCAATCACCTCAAAATGTCATCCCTTAACCAATGACCTTTCTTTCTCCACTGTCCATCCTCTGCGTAGCTTCATCTCATATTAAATCCTTTCTTACAGAATCCCAGAATGGTTGGGGTTGGAATGGACCTTCAGGACCATCTAATTCCAACCTCCCTGCCACAGACAGGGACACCTTCCACTATCCCACATTGCTCCAAGCCCCATCCAACCTGGCCTGGAACACTTCCAGGGATCCAGGGGCAGACACACACTCTCTGGGCAGCCTGGGCCAGGGCCTCACCACCCTCACAGGGAAGAATTTCTCTCTTCTAGCTAATCTAAACCTACCCTCTTTTAGTATAAAACCGTTCCCCCTTGCCATTTTACTATCTGCCCAGGTAAAAAATTCCTCCCCCTTTCTTTTATGCCCCATTTCTTCAACAAAAGTGGGTACTTACTGTGACTTTTAGAAATGTACCAAGCTGTAGCCATCAACTGTGGCATAATCAGGCTCGCCTGAAACACAGAGCACAAAAAAAGCCCCCCAGGTTTCCCATGAGAAGTGCTCATTATGTGACTTTAAATGGAACAGAAGCACCACACACTGGCCATCCATGCTAAAGGGATGGGATGCAAGAGTGAATGGGGCTCTAGTCAGGCTGAGAGAGCTGGGGGTGTTCACTTGGAGAAGAGAAGGCTCCAAGGAGACCTTAGAGCTCCTTTCAGTACCTCAAGGGGGTCCAAGAGAGCTGAAAAGGGACTTTGGGACGCAAGGGCTGAAGAGAGTTCCTCTGTGGGGCCAGAAAGCCCACAAAGCAGTAACTCACCTGGTGCGCTGGTCGGGGTGGGCAGGGGTCCCCTCCTGCAGAGAAACAAACACAGAGCTGAGTATCTGTGTGGCTAAGGGACTCCCTCTGCCCTGGTTCTGTACCCCCAGCTGCCCCACAGGGCTGGTGGGAGGGCAAGAGGTTTGGCCAGCCTGGGCTTTATGGAGACCTAACAAAGCAAGTCATGGTGGGCTCACCACCCACACCCTGCTTGGCAAACATTGGAACTGAACCTGATACAGTGGGGGAGAGGGAAAAATAACCAGAAAGCACTAACTCGGGGAAAAATTCACAAGTGAGCCTCAGGGTGCATCTCTGTACATGCCTTTGCCCAGAGTGAGACATCAGGAAGCCGTAATTGGACATGACTCCTCTCCCAGGGAGGCAGCCAAAGTGGCAACTCATCCTTAGCACGAGCCTTGGCCCCAGTCATCATCTTGCCCCTGGCAGAAAAACCCTTCACCGTGTCCTCCCTGCCCAGTTTCTGTCCCACAAGACTGAATCCAGCTCTGCAATTCCTCCTTCCACCCACAAATGCTTTCAACTCTCCTCAGACAGACAGATCACACCAAGAGCCATGCAAGCAAATGTTTTCCTCTAATACCCTCAAGGCAAGCTTCCAACAGACTGAAAGGAACAAAATATGCCTGGTTTTGGGGAGTGAGCATCATTTGCAGTAACAATTGCAGTTGTACATGGTACACTCCTTACCTTGATATAGGTACAGGAGCTGGACTTCTCGCAGGAGTCACATTTCTCTGGGCATTATAGTAGTTTTCATAAGCAACAGGAGCTAGGAAAAGTTGTCAGTAGTAAAGTACAGGCCTCTTATAGACATAATATATTTTTTATACCAATATTCAGCTCCTAAGTCTTTGCCCTCTAAGAAAATGCCTGACCAGGAAACCAAAAAACAGGTCTATTATTTCCAGGGGCTGTCAAAAGTGACAAGAGACTAGTGCTGCATGGCAATGAATGAAATGCAAAATGAGTGTTTTCTGCACACAAAATCATGCTGACCAGAGCAGCCAGCTCCATGAAGATACAGAGCAGTAGCACTACTTTGTGAGATTCTACTAAGCTCTTACCTGGAGCCAAACTTCCAGTTTTGCGTAAATTTACGAAAAAATCAACATCCTTCTCAATGCTGCACATTTCTAAACTCTTGCGGATTTCCTCATACTTCTGCAAAAGGGAAACAAAATGCATTTCTAAACATCAGGTTTGTTCCCAATTGCTTACCACACACACTGGGATGATAGCCCAGTACTCACACAGGACACAAGCTTCAGTGTCAGGGGAATCACAGAATCCCAGAACTTAAAGACTATCCCATTCCACCCCCTGCCATGGGCAGGGACACCTTCCACTATCCCAGGTTGCTCCAAGCCACGTCCGACCTGGCCTTGGACATTTCCAGGGATCCAAGGGTAACCACAGCTTCTCTAGGCACCCTGTTCCAGGGCCTCCCCACCCTCAAAATATGTGGGAATCCCAGAGGAACCCCCATTTGCAAGAGTTTTGGCCAATCCTTCTGCTTTCCCATTCATGCTGGTATCTGTGGTCAATCAAGGGCCACAGCCCAACTTGGACAGAACACAGCTTAATGCCCAGGAAAACAAATTTGACTTTGCCTCCCATGCAGAAAAATGAAGATTTTCAGAGGTACCTCATCATTCTGGACACAGGCAAGGGAGAGCTGGTTGACGTGGAGCCAGAGGGCATTACGGAAATAGTTGATCCGCTCACACTCCTGAGTCTCAAAGAACTGAAACGACAGACAGACAAAACTGTCCATAACATCTTTAAAATGAGGGCAAATCTCTTCTGTCCTGATTGATTCTCACCCCCATGTGTCACAACAAAGATAACTGCCTGGAGCAGTTGGTGTTGGTCTTCCACAGCAAACAAGGAAGCCATGAGCTCTCTGGCTCATCCAGAGGAGCAATGATCCCTCTATGCAACCAGGTAATTCAAACCAGAGTGCTAAGTCTGGAAAATCTGCAGGACTCATGTGGAGGGGACCACCCACCACATTGCTACCTCTGGGGAGACCAACTCAGCTTCCTAAAGGCAGTACAGGTTCCCAAGGTACCCTGTGCTCCTGTGGTCCCAGCCCACTTCCCTTACACAGGCACCCTTGTGTCGCAGAATCATTTAGGTTGGAAAAGCCCTCTGAGATCATCGAATCCCACTGTTACCCCTGCACTGTTACCCCACTAACATATTTCCCCAAGTGCCACATGTACATGTTTTTTTTAACATTTCCAATTTTCAGGTGTGGAGCAATAAAAAAAGCACTGGGGATGTATGAAAACACAGAATCACAGAATCACCAGGTTGGAAGAGACCTTCAAGATCATCGAGACCAACCCATGCCCTAACACCAGCTCAACTAAACCATGGCACTGAGTGCCACATCCAGTCTTCTTTTAAACACATCCAGGGATGGTGACTCTACCACCTCCCAGGCAGATGATTCCAGAACTTTATCACTCTTTCAGTAAAAAACTTTTTCCTAACATCCAACTTGTATTTCCCCTGGCACAGCTTGAGACAGTGTCCTCTTGTTCTGTCAGTTGCTGCCTGGTGGAAGAGACCAACCCCACCTGACTACAGCCACCTTTCAGGGAGCTGTAGAGACTGATCAGGTCACCTCTGAGTCTCCTTTTCTCCAGGCTGAACAACCCCAGCTCCCTCAGTCCTTCCTCACTGGGCTTGTGTTCCAAGCCCCTCACCAGCCCTGCTGCTCTCTCTGGACACCCTCAAGCATCTCCACGTCCTTCCTGAGCTGAGGGGCCCAGAACTGGACACGGCACTCGAGGTGCAACCTCACCAGTGCCCAGTACAGGGGAAGAATGACCTCCCTGCTCCTACTGGCCACACAATTCCTAATGCAGGCCAGGATGCCGTTGGCATTCTTGGCCACCTGGGCATACTGCTGGCTCATGTTCAAACAGAGGTGTATTGACTGGTTGGTCTGCTTGCTATTTCCTGCCCAGCCCTTTTCCAAGTAGGTTTAAACCCTTTTGAAATTTGCTGTCTGGTACACCTCAGTTTCACAAGTTTTTATATATTTCCATGAACATCAACAATTGCTACCACTTATGACCTTTCCAACAGGTGGAGGGGAAAACCTCCACACAATCCATCTGCAAAAGTGAAACTGCTGCTTTCCACTCCCCAGCACAGAATCACTAGGGTTGGAAAAGCTAAGGTCATTGAGTCCAACCACTAACCCAGCACTGCCAATCCACCACTAAACTGTATCCCCATCCCAGAGGCTTCTAGAGAAGACACCAAAAGCACACCAGAACAGACACCCACGCACACCACACAAATTCAGACAGCAAATTCCAGTTCAAAAGTGAAAAGCAGAATAGCAGCCTGATGAGAGGTAACTTGGAAAGGGATCAGCACAGCTGGGAACAGGAAATCTGAAGCAGATCTGGGATAAAATCTCAATCTTTGCAATCCCTCCATCCACCAGTCACAGATCACAGGCCAGCAGCAGAGCAGCTGCTCAGCTGTCTCGCTACCACTCTGGAATTCCCCAGCATGTGCTGGAAATCCCTGATGGACCACTTCTCTGTGAGGCAGTCTGCTTCAGGCTGATACACTCACTCAGAGGGGTTCCCACACTACTGCACAGTCTGTGAGACACAAAGTGCAGAACACCTAGCACAGCGTGCATGCAGAGGTGGGCTTCACCCTGCATCCTCTGCCACCACCAGCCTCTGCTGAAAAGTCTTTCAGAGTTTCAAACAGACTCTTACAGTTGTTGTTGAGGCTCCAGGATGTACTGGCTTGGAGACAGTGAGTATCCAGAGATGACCACAGCTGTTCAAAATGACAGCCATGCCAAACATGCACACAGGTAATGGGCAAAAATGTCACTACTTTTGACTCTGCCAATTTTAAAAAGTGGTGGAAAATAAAAATAATTAAAAAATAGCAGAAACCTTGAAGCAGTGGTGCCTTGAATCCAGAAGCCAAGCTTGAGACAGACACCCAGGGTTAGCTGCAATACATCCTGGGGCTTCACTGCCAGGGGAATACACAGAACACAAATCTGCACTGTCCCTGAGGCCTGCAGCTAGGATTGCAAACCCAGAGGACCACACTTGTGGAGGTGTTTAGGGCCATTTACCTCACAAGCTCTGATGTGCTCGCTCTGCCACTCTTCCCGGATCTTCTCCAGTGTGGTCACACTCTGCTGGTAACTCCTGTCTGTGAGACAAATCACATTTCAGCTGAAGGTGTCTACCCAGGGCAGTGCGGTTGGAACAAGATGACCTTTAAGGTCCCTTCCAATCCAAGTCATTTTATGATTCTGAAATTCCATCATTAACATTCAATAAAAAAAAATGCCTTCACTGGAAGGAAATACATGAAGCGTGAAAAGGCTGGGAGATCAGAGGTAAAGCAGGACACAGCCTTGGTGGGGCCATGCAGGCTTCTCCAGGAAGGATGCCCACTGCCAATACCTTGGGCAGGTGTTTCTGAGGAGCCGTGTCCGACCCAAGAGGTGGAGCTCCCCCACAAGCCACACCACAGCTTCACAATCCCCTGTCCCTGGAAACACTTCCCTTGCCCTCCCAGCATGGCATTTCCACACTCACCAGTGTCCTCCAGTGCTGATTTCGTCTGAGCCAGCTTCAGGAACAGCTGCCAATAATGGGAGAGAGAAGAAAGGTGAAGCAGAGACTCAGTGCATCACCACTGGCACTGCAGCCCCACTGGAGAATGTCACCAGCCACCCCACCTCACCCCAAAACCCAGAACTAGGAGAAGAGCTGTGGGGCAGGAGGGCTGCAAGAAAAGACATCCCTTTCCCCATAGCCCGTGGCCACCCACTTCCTGTACCTTCTCCTGCTGCTTCTGCGTGACCAGGTTGGCGTTGCGGTGCACAGCCTGCTCTGCCTCATCCTTGTCCCGGCAGCGCTGCTCGTACAGACGCTTGGCCTAGGACAGACACCGGGAACAGCGTGATGCAGACACGCCTCAGGGGGAGGCCTTGGGGAAAAGCTCAGCCTGAGAGGGAACAGGCTGCCTGCAGAGCAGGGAGTGCCACAAAAGGTGCCCTGCAGCTTGAGAAAAGCCTTGCAAGGCTGGCTGCTCTTGGATTGCAGTGAAAAGCTTGTGGCAATCAAGTCCATGAGCATGTCCAGAGAAGGACTGGGGAGCAGGCAGAAGCACAAGTTTGATGAGAAGCAGCTGAGGGAACTGGAGGGACTCAACCAGAAGAAAAGGAGGCTCAGGGGGGGACCTTGTGGCTCTGCACAACTCCCTGACAGGAGGGGGAAGACAGGGGGAGGTGGGGCTCTGCTCCCTGGGAACAGGGACAGGATAAGAGGAAATGGCCTCCAGTTGCATCAGAGGAGGTTTAGAGTAGATGTTCAGAAAAACTTCTTCACAGAAAGGGTTTTCATGCCCTGGAACAGGCTGACCAGGGCAGTGGTGTAGTCATCACCCATGGAAGTGTTCAGAAAATGCATGGGATGTGGCATCTGGGGAGATGGGTTAGTGGTGGGCTTGGCAGTGCTGGGCAAATGGTTGGACTCAAGAATCTTAGAGGCCTTTTCCAATCTGAATAATTCTCTGATTCTAAATCATTTGTATCCAACCCTGCAATGCTACCACTGGCCTTGTCCTTGACATGCTCTTCACTGCTTCTGAGCATAGCCTGCACACCACTCGCACAGACACAGCGTTGAGAGTCGCAGCAGAGGAGGAAACTCCTCTCATTTAAGCCTGTCTCAGCACTCTGTGTGTGTATGTGTGTGTGTGTGTGTGTGAGCAGCATTAACCCACGTGAGAAGAAACAGCCCCACATTTGTGTTACCTCCATGGTCTTCTTGTACTGCAAATTCCTGTTTTTGTGAATCGCCTCCATTATCAGCTCAATCTGTGAAGACAACAGACTTGGGGTCAGCACATCACTGACCATCAAAGCTCCAGGACACACTGTGTGGTTTAGAAGATGAAGAGCCACAGACCACACTGAGATGTATTTAACGACCTCCATTTACCCAAAGCACCTTCACAAAACTCATCTTTTATGCTTCTGCCTAAGCCTTGAATTGTGTATGCAAAGGAGCTCTAAAACTAAATCCCAGCAATATATAGTACTGTATCACCTCCACAGACTCTGGCAAAACCAGGAAGCCCACTCCTCTCTGCTGGGTCCAAGCCAGTCCCCGGCTCTAGCAGTTTTCTCTGGTTTTCCAGACAAAGGAATCTCAAGCCAGAAGAAGGTAAAAGGCTTGGCTGTTTTAGCAGCCCCTATGGAGATCATACAGCTCTATAAACAAATGCTTTAAAAACATTCCAGTGCTGTGGCTGGCCTCAAAAAGCACACGAAGAAGACGTGGAAGTGAGAAGAAGGAAGTTGGAGGTTACTACACAGTTGAACACAATTACTACACATAGGAAGGAGCTCAGCACTTCCCAGCAGCACAGGCAGCAGGGGTGTCGTGGGGGCTGGGGCAAGGCATGAGACAGCAGTGGGATCAGCCCCTTGATGGGGCAGGATCAGCGCCCTGAGGGAAGGCACATCTTCTCGGGGTGCCTGACCTTTTTCCGATGCAGCTTTTGCTTTTCCCTGAAGTCCTCCATCTTCTTTGCTTCCTCCCGAAGGCTTTGTGCCAGCTGGATGTGGCCTTGTCCCACATTGTCTATCTCTGCAGAAAGAAAATAAATTCACTATTTATATGTATATTCCTAAAGAGACTGTTTCTCATGTCAGCTTACAACACATCACACCTCCCCTCTCAGAAACATGAAAAGGCAGCAGCTTGTTTGAAGCAGCCTCCAAGCAGTGCTCACCAATGTTAGGATCAATCCTGCTGGGACCTGCCTCCCAGTTTGAGACAATTCTCCCCGTTAAGCAGGTAAATCTAGGCATGTTTCAACACACTGCACTGCCCCAGGACAGCAGGAAACCACTTGGAGAACAGAAAAATGAAGGCCAAAACAATCTCAAGCTGCTCTCAAGGCAAGAGGCCACACCATGAACCACCATCCCAGCAAGCTCACCACGGGAGTGGAGCAACATGGCAGCTCATGATTCAACCTCCAAAGCTGCTCCAAACCCACAGCTGTCAACAGTCAGCAGTGGTGAGGGCAGAGCCGTGTTAGGGAGGTGCACAGGGGCACCAAAGAAACCTGGATCAGGCAGGCAGTGGACTGGGCACAGGATAGCAGAGCGCTCACCCTAGAGGTGCTGTCTGATGGTACCCTGGCAGGATGTGACACATGACAATGTGTGGCAGCCAAAGCACCACCTTTTATATGCTCCAGTTAGAATCACACAATCATTTAGGTTGGAAAAGCCCCCTTAAGATCCTCAAGTTCAACCACTCCCCCATCACTGCCAAGGCTACCACTGAACAATGTCCTCAAATGCCACATCCACACAGTTTTTAAATCCCTGCAGGGATGGGGACTCCAACACTGCCCTGGGCATGACAAAATTTCCCTAATATCCAATCTAAACCTCCCCTGGCCCAGCCTGGGGCCGTTCCCTCTCCTCCTGTCCCTGTTCCCTGGGAGCAGAGCCCGACCCCCCTGAGCCCCCTCCTGTCAGGGACTTGTGCAGAGCCACAAGGACCCCCCTGAGCCTCCTTTGCTCCAGGCTGAGCCCCTTTCCCAGCTCCCTCAGCCGCTCCTGGGGCTCCAGCCCCTTCCCAGCTCCGTTCCCTGCCCTGGACACGCTCCAGCCCCTCAGTGCCTCTCCTGTCCTGAGGGGCCCAGAGCTGACACCAGGTCTGAGGTGCGAGTTACTGTGTGTTTGTGAAGAGGACAAGCCTGTCTAACAAACTCCACATGAGCTTCCCATGCACAGCTTCCTATGTACAACATAAAGATGACCTCTGAGCTGCATCTGGATCTGCAAGCCCAAGAGATCCCCAAAATAATTCCCTGTGGGTCTCCTGTCCCACCTGTGCCCTGGCTCACTTTGTCCCAAAGCCCACACACTGGGATGAGCCAGGCCAGCAGTACAGCCTATGCCTGTCCTCAGTACTGCACTGCACTGCTTTAGAGATTTCCCTGCCATTTTCTTCCCAAGCAGTTGCCTTCAGGCTTTGGTGCTGCCAAGTGTCCTGGCAAACACAAAGAACTACTTACGTTGCTTGAAAACATCGAGGGATCTCTTCAGTGTGCTGAAAAACATGGGCAGGTCATTAAAAAGGCTGGGAAAGCAGTCAGGCACAGGCATCAGCAGAGCACCTCTCCCAAAACAGAACTCATTCAACACTGACTGAAGTGCCTCAAAGCACATTTATTTACCCTCTTAGCACCTCCAGCTTTTTCCCCCTCTCAGCAGGTATAACACAGTTCACTTGGTTTGAGATATACTTTATATTTTTTTTGAACACTGGATGCTATTAAAAATTTAAAGTTTCATGACAAATGTTTCAGGCAACCTCCTAAAACCATCATTTGGAACAGATGAATGATTTCAACGCAGTGTGTTTGCCAGTGGTTGGAAAAGTAGGGAGCTTTTCTCCCTATTAATATTGCACAGTAAAGATGTCAGAAACATTTTATCTGACATCTCAACATAAAACTGTAAGTAAATGACCAGGG
Source organism: Lanius ludovicianus (assembly GCA_013397235.1). Lineage (NCBI taxonomy): Eukaryota > Metazoa > Chordata > Aves > Passeriformes > Laniidae > Lanius > Lanius ludovicianus. The sequence goes on from VYXG01007015.1 coordinate 179,754, forward strand.
AACATCAGACTGAGCTTGTATTAAGTACAGAAACAAAAGAGGAAGCAGAAGGCGCCAAGGATCACTTGGGAAATGGAGTGGCCACAGCATGGTGGACTCTGAAGGTCCCCATGGTTTGAGCCAAGGAAGTACCTGTACTTCCCTCTGGCACAAAACCTGTCTAGAGTAAACCCAATGTCTCATGACCCTCAGCTTTCTGCTGGCCCACCAGCCCACATTCCCCCGAATCCCTACAGTGCTTTGGTTAATCTGTGGCTGGTGGGAACTTGGTGGAGTCCAACTCCAAGCAAAGAAGAACCCAGCTGGACACAGCTCATTCATGAGAATGATTTCAGCTCATCTTCTGAACGCCCCAATCACATTTCAAGTCTGTTTTATCTCCCACAGCTTCCTTCCTTCTCTTCCTCCTTGGTTGCTCCAGAAACACCCATAAACACAGAAGACTCTGAACTTACTTCAGCTCTGTCTGCCCACAGGGCTTCTTCTTTGACAAGTTAATGAGCTCCTTGCCATATTTTTCTTCTATAATTGCCCTGTTGAGAAAAGAGAGAGATTATAGAGTCACGAATTATTGACTGGTTTGGGTTGGAAGGGAACCCAAAGCTCATCCAATTCTACCCTGTGCCATGGGCAGGGACACCTTCCACTATCCCAGGCTGCTCCAAGCCCTGTCCAGCCTGGCCTTGGACACTGCCAGACATGAGGCAGCCACAGCTGCTCTGGGAAACCTGTGTCAGGCCCTCCCCACCATCACAGCCAAGAATTCCTTCCCAATATCCCACCTATCTGCCCTCTGTCAGTGTATGGCAGTAAGTACTCTCTGTACCTGGCACTAATCCTTAGGAAGGGCACTTGAAGAAAAGACCAAATCTTGTAAGGTGACATAAGTACCACTGAGAGACCATATTATCTCCCCCTCTTGGAAGAAAGGAAGGAGGAAGAGAGCCTATGTGTTGCACTACAAGAACAAGCAGTTCTTTGCAGCTGCTCTGAAATCACTACACACAACCATGGCTGGACTTGCTTGGTCAAGTATAGTTCTCTCCATGTGGGCAACCCTAGCTGACTGTGGCCAGTGGAAAGGAACAAGTGCTGCTAGAGGCTGCCATTAGAATGTCTACTGGATAAAATAAGTAACTTTCTAAAATGCCTTAACTCCTAACACAGATGCAGACCCTTGTGTGGTTGACTTCTGGAGTCTGGCAGTGAGATTTGCCTAACTTAACTCTGAAAACTCCAGAAGCTAATAGAGAATTTGAAAAAAAAATACATTACAGATCGATTTTTTTTTCCTACCTAACAGCATTCCCATAAACTTTATTTCAGACAAAACATCCAGTGGGTACACTCTCCATAGCTGGGACTGTGTAACAGCCATGATGGATAACTGGGCCAAGTCCAGAGACTGGCAAACCCGGGTCCAGCCTCTGATCTCCTCCTGGCTAGACACTTCATTGACAACCTACACCTCCTTCAAGAATAAAGATGACATAGCATGTGAAGGAGGTTTTGGGCACTCTCTGAATTGTCATGGATGAGTGAGACATGGTTCTCAGGGTCCAATTACTCAGCTGGAAGGCCCAAGATTTTCTGGAACATGGGATTATAGCTCGAACAGATGTAGGTGTATTAGGCACTTTTAAGTGCAGTTCTCCCCCTTTTCATCCCCATTATGTTTGTTCCAGGCTGCTCTGTACCAAGTCATGCAGTCAGAGGTTGGTTTTCTCCAGCTGTCATTGACAAAATGTCATTAATTCAATGTACAGTGTTCTACAATGCCCTTCATATTTAGCCACTGCTAACCAGGTGAACCATAAAGGCAAAATACATGGCCAGATCCTCTCAGCTGTTTTTGTAGCCACAGAACCTCTGCTTAGGTCACCTCCTCTGATTAATAACAGCAGTGCCTAACCCTACTACTTTTTAACATTGAATTTGTGGGGTGTTCATAATGTACAAAATCAGGACAAAGCCGTGCCTCTCCTAGGCCAAGATTTTCTAACCTGATCTTCTGCAAGGTGAACTTCGTGGGACAGCATTTTAGCATAGTGAACAGTTACACATGGCAGAAATCCAACTGGGAATGCCAGGAGAAGGAGCAGTGCCACAGCATCACTTCCAGGCACAACCCGACCCATTGCCAGAGGCAGCAATCTACCTTTCCTTCAGAAAGTCTTCAAACTCTTTGCAGTTCTTCCTGCCATCATTCAGATGCTGAATGATGCTGTCGTAGCCAACTGTGCTGGTCAGATCCGTGCTCTGAAAACACAGGAACAGGAGTCATGTCCTTGTCAGTGCAACCCAGGGCCACTGCCACCTCCTGAGGCATCTGCACAGGCCATGGCTCAGTGGGAGCAAGTGTGCAAGTGCCTCTTCAGGAAATAAAATCTTTTCTTATAGGAGTGGGAGAACTGCAGAATAAGAACAATGGTGGCAATTTGAGACCAGGTATATCTACGCCACTCACACTTGCCATACACTTCTGAAGGGTCAGTGATCTTGCAAATTATTCCTTAAAAACATATATTGCATTGATGCATGTTGAAAAAAAAGAAAAAGAAGAAAAAGAAGAAAAAGAAGAAAAAGAAGAAAAAGACAAAGAAGAAGAAGAAAAAGAAAAAGAAAAAGAAAAAGAAAAAGAAAAAGAAAAAGAAAAAGAAAAAGAAAAAGAAAAAGAAAAAGAAAAAGAAAAAAAGAAAAAGAAAAAGAAAAAGAAAAAGAAAAAGAAAAAGAAAAAGAAAAGGAAAAAGAAAAAGAAAAAGAAAGAAAAAGATATGCAGCAATGATGTAGGCTGACATATTCTACGCTGTTCTTTCCCCATTCCCATGCGTGGAAGCACCTTAGGACAAAAAATGGATTTTTCCCATTTGATTGCTGGGAATTTACTACCCTGGGCTAAGGGCAGGGCTCCTAAGTGCTTTGATAGTGCAAAGAGATGCTCAGACCATGAACTCTCCTGCTCTGGACAGAGCCTGAAGCAGAAGCAGTGAGCCAAGCAGAAGGTTCCACCTGTTGTCTTCTGGAACAAAGACTAGTGCCACATCCATGTGCCTTTTGAACACCTCCAGGGAAAAAAAAACACAAGGAAAAATATAGGGGAAGAGGCTGCAGAAAGGGAGCAATAGTGGGAGCAGGTATGAAGCTCAGCAACAGGAAATGAAAGCCACAGAAGGTTATCGAGAAACCTGAAGAGGAATAGTGGAAGGATGGAGAGGTTCAGGACGTGGCTCCAAGCCAGGGTGAGAGTATGCAGAGATCTGGTATAAAAGTGTGGGCAGCAGAAGAGGGGATTTCTCAAGAATTTATTCCTGGTGCAACAAATGAGGAGGAACAGGGCTGGTATTTGTGATAAAGGAAGGATTTAATTAAGAGGAATTCCCTATTCAAGTACTTGACTGCCAGTGACCAGAAGCAAGAAGTGAAGGGGAGGTCTGGTGGAGTGGGACTGACAGGAAATCCACAGGTATCCCAGATCAGCTTTGCTCTGTCTGTGGAATGCACAAGACAGGACTGTGGAGCAGGACCTAAGCAGAAACCAAACTTCCTTTACAAAGCATAAATGGCCCTCCAAAATGAGGTTAGTACTGATAACCAGCTCTCAGGTTGCTCTACATCTTTGCTGATCAGGCCTGTGAAAAGGAAACACTGCACTGAAGTCAGTCTTCATTTCATTTGCAAAACACAGGAACAGCCTAACTTGAATTCCTACCCCCAGTTTCAACGGCAACGAAACGGTTGCAGAGCACAGCTGCAAACCCAGGCAGAAGGGAGGGTCATCACTGCATGTCCAGGGGCAGCCAAAGGCTCCTGGATCCTGCTCTGCTGCCTGGGACTCTTGGGCTCTCTGTGCCAGGCAGAAGGGTCAAGGGGAAAACTGGGAGTATCCATCAATAATGTGCATTAAGCTCGTTGTTTTATCACTCTTCCTCCTACAGCAGAAAGATTTAATTCCAGCACATGTGTGTTTCCTAAGCACCCAAGGCTGGACCAGACCTCAGGGTGCAAGGTGTTACACGAAACACAGAACCATAAAATCATTTGTGTTGGAAAAGCCCTCTAACACAATGAAGTCCAAACATTCCCTGGCACTGCCAAGGCCACCACTAACCCACGTCCTCAAGTGCCACATCGGCACGGCTTTTAAATCCCTCTGTGAGAGGCTTCCATAGGAGGAACTCTGGTCCCAAACAGGGCTGGTCAGGGATGTATGGTGTGAAATCAGCCTTTGCAGTACCCTTCCAAGCAGGTTTGGCACAGAAAGAGTCAAAAGGACCAGCATGACTGGGGGTGTTCAGCCTGGAGAAGGCTCCCAGGAGACCTCAGCCTGCAGAGCTGGAGAGGAACTTGGGACAAGGCCTGGAGGGACAGGACACAGGGAATGGCTTCCCAGTGCCAGAGGGCAGGGCCAGATGGAATACTGGGAAGGAATTGCTGGCTGTGAGGGTGGGCAGGCCCTGGCACAGGGTGCCCAGAGCAGCTGTGGCTGCGCCTGGATCCCTGGCAGTGTCCAAGGCCAGGCTGGATGGGGCTTGGAGCAGCCTGGGACAGTGGAAGGTGTCCCTGGCCATGGCAGGGGGTGGGCCTGGATGGTCTTGAGGGTCCCTTTCAACCCAAACCACTCTGGGATTCTGTGACTGCAAAGGCAGGGCTGGCGACAGCAATGGAAGTGCCACACAGCAAGCACAGAGCCATGGGCACAGAGAAGATTTAAAAACGTAATAAACTAACCCAAAGACAGGCATGAAGGATGGGGAGTTCCACCAAGCCCTGCCCAAACAGAGCATGAGGACATCTCCTGACACTCTCCAGCAGACATCTGTCCTGGTCCTCCCTGCTGGGCAGAGCTCTGAGCCCATGTGCTATTTAGAGGACAGCCCATGGAAACTGCAAACAGATGATTTCAAGGTGACAAAGCAGCACCTGATGTTTCCCAAGCCTGCAGGACATGCACCCCCCCTTCCTGATCTGCTGCCTGGATTTGCACCCAATGGACTTAGTAAGGAGAAGGAATTTGTGTGCTGATTGTGATGTTTTCGGGTTTGGTTACACTTTCAGCCAAAAGAGGGGCTAAACTGCTCTGGTGGGGATGTGAAGCATGTCATGATCCTGGCTGAGTCACAGCAAGCTGCTGACCTTGGTGTTTCCATTTTCTGCCCCACTTTACATGGAAAACCCCTGCAGACACACACCCTATGAAGCAAACAGCATTGGAGAAACACAGAAACACAGAAATGTTTAAGTTGGAAAAGCTGTCTGAGACCATTAAGTTCAATCACTCCCCAGCACTGCGCAGCCCACCCATGTCCTCAAGTGGCACATCCACACAGTTTTTAAATCCCTCCGGGAATACAGACTCCAACATTGTCCTGGACAGCCTGTTCCTAGGATTAATAACCCTTTCCGTGAAGGAATTTTCCCTAATATCCAGTCTAAACCTCCCCTGGCCCAGCCTGGGGCCGTTCCCTCTCCTCCTGTCCCTGTTCCCTGGGAGCAGAGCCCGACCCCCCTGAGCCCCCTCCTGTCAGGGACTTGTGCAGAGCCACAAGGTCCCCCCTGAGCCTCCTTTGCTCCAGGCTGAGCCCCTTTCCCAGCTCCCTCAGCCGCTCCTGGGGCTCCAGCCCCTTCCCAGCTCCGTTCCCTGCCCTGGACACGCTCCAGCCCCTCAGTGCCTCTCCTGTCCTGAGGGGCCCAGAGCTGTCCCCAGCACTGCAGGTGCCTCAGCAGGGCCGGCACAGGGGACGGGCCCTGCCCTGGGGCTGTGGCCACTCCCTGGCTGGGACAGCCCAGGGGCCACTGGCCTCCTGCCCACTGGGCACCCCTGAGCTCATGTCCAGCTGCTGGCACCAGCACCCCCAGAGCTTTTCCTGACACTTTCCACCGCCTCTGCCCCAGCCTGAAGCTCCAGGACTTAGGTGTGGCCCAAGTGCAAGATCTGGCACTTGTTCTTGTTGCCCCTCACACCACTGGCCTCAGCTCACAGATCCAGCCTGCCCAGATGCCCTTGCAGAGCCTTCCTGCCCTCCATCCGTCTGTCCCAACCATCCCAAACTGAACGGTTTGGGACACTGCACTTGCTCATGAAGCATCTCTTGAAAGATCTCTATTTATTCCAAGCTCTCAGTATGTTTCCTCAGCCTTGTGTGCTTAGAGAAACACACCAGAAGCTGCTGACTATTTTAGTAGTCAGAAACACGTTGCAACCATAACTGGCTGTGCTGTCCTTGCTCACAGCGCAGCCTCAAAATCGCTCAGTATCCTGCAGAAGTTGCTGGGACAAAGAGAAGTGCAGGGAGCAGTGAGGAGAGGCTGTACGAGGTTGCAGTTCCTCCCCACCCCATAACCAGGAGGGTTCAACAGGACAGACAAAACTCATCACAGGGAGGAAAAGGCCTCGCTGCAAATACACCCACCTCGGACCAGCATCCTGCAAAAAAATCAGCTTTTTGATTAGTCATTTTCCATTTGAAGTTTCCTCCCCCTACGCCAACACCTTCCCTGCTTGTCCCAGAGAAACCAAAAGCAATGGACCACCCTGCCTTGGCACAATGACCTCTTCTTCCCACAAACCCCACCTTGTTTCTTTGAAACAATGACCTGGGGATTTCACAACGCTGCTGCTAAGTTCCACCAAGCCAGTCCCCGTTTAGAGAAGGACACCAGGGGAAAGCGGAAGTAAAACAGCCAGCATCACACCATCAGTCAGCAGCCAGGGAATAAACCCAAGCACCCAGGGCTGCGTCCTCCCCAGCCATGGCTTGTTTTAGCAGCATCACTAAACACACTGCAGGGAGCAGAGCATTGTCTCATTAAAACCAAATGACCAAAATTCCACTCCTCAAGTTACAACCTGTTAACCCACACATCAGAATTAGAATGGTTTTTACCATTGTCATTTGTATTTTTACCATATGGTTTTACAGCACTAAAGTGCAGTGATGAGACCCAAGGCTGTTGGGTTACTCGAAATATGTGCAAGAACGGGCTTGTGGAGAACAAGGCATGTAGTAAAGTGAAAAAAAGTGAAAGAAAAGACCTCACATAGTGAAAGAAGAAGAGCAGATTGCAAAAACAAATGAAAACAAAGCGTCACGCTTGCCCAACTCATGGCAATCACTACAGACAGGGCAAGGGCAAACAAACATGAGCTTTGGGGGGTTTTTGGTTTTGCACAGCTCTCTCACAGGCAGGCAGGACACACAGCTTGTGGGAGGGAGTGACGTGGGACTTGGAGCATGCAGGGCAAAAAATGTTCAGCTTCAAGCATGTCTGGACTTTAGTCTCTGAGCAAGCAGGAGATGCAGTGGGGTGCCAGAGAGCAAACCTCTTTATTTAAGAAAATTTATCATCTTGTGTTGAGACCCAAGAGCAAACTTCAGTGCAGAGAGCCAGGTGGCCCCGTGCTTTTCCCACAGAGCACATCAGGAATATCACACCATGAGCTCTAGCAGGGAAGAGGAGCCAGTGCAGGAACAGACAGAGCACCCACCAAAGGAACCAGAACTGCTGGGGTCTAAAACTAGAACAGTCCCCAGATGAGGCTGGAAGCACAGCCCTGCTACCCCGAGAGAGCAAAGAGTGGGCTGCAGCTTAGCATACAACCACAGAATCCAAGAATGGTTCGGCATGGAAGGGACCTTAAACCTCATCCAGTCCTTGCCCTGCCATGGGCAGGGACACCTTCCACTGTCCCAGGCTGCTCCAAGCCCCATCCAGCCTGGCCTTGGACACTGCCAGGGATCCAGAGGCAGCCACAGCTGCTCTGGGCACCCTGTGCCAGCGCCTGCCCACCCTCACCCTTATCATCCTATCCCTACAAAGAAATTTGGAGGTCATCACTCACAACCAGCCACATGTCAAAGCTGGAAGATTCAATACCAAAACAGGCCTAGGTTTTGAGGCTTGGACATTTTTTAGACTTTGTCTTTCCCATTGGAGCATACACCCCGTGGAGCACTCCCAAAGTCTCTTCCCTCTCATCAGGCTGTCCTAACCACTGAGAAATTTGCCCTCACCATATAACATATAACATACATATTTCCCAGTATTTAAGGATTCGGCAGGTAGAGTGGGATGATGAGTTAATTTGAGGGGGGAAAAAAAAGATGTGGACATTTTGTTGGACCAGCAGATCTGAAGCTGAGCCAGCATCACCACTGAAGAACAATGTGTGGCAGCATCTGCCACCTGCACAGGATCATGCAGCAATGGTTCTCATGATCTCACCTTATCTGAAGGTGAAGAACCTACAGAAGATGAAAGTTGCGCCTCACCAAGCTCTTTGTAATGACAGGACAAGGAATGATGGTTTTAAACTAAAAGAGTGAGATTCGTATTAAATACAAGGAAGGAATTGTTTATGATGAGGGTGTTAAAACACTGGCACAGGTTACCCACATAAGCTGTGGCTTAACCATCCCTGAAAGCATTCCAGGCCAGGTTGGAAGGGTCTTGGAGCACCCTGGTCTTGTGGAAGGTGTCTCTGACTATAGTAGGGTGGTGGACTAGATGGTTTGTAAGGTGTTTCCCAACCCAAACTGCTCTATGCTTCTATAATTCTAAGAAATCACTTGCTTTGGCATAGACTTCTTCTTCTATTTTTGCCTTACGCAAAGCAACTTAAGAGGAAAACTGCAGGAGGAAGTGCATGCCCACTCACAGCACTCAGCAGCTGGATGTGCAGCCCTCCACACCTCATCTTGACTCGTTTTTTTCCTTCCAACCCTTGTTCCCCTCCTCCTCCCCAGCCCTCGCAGCTGATGCAGAGTCACCAGTACGTGGTGTGGCGGCTGCTTGGGGTGGTACCTGCCTTTTCCATGGGCCCAACGACCTCAGAGGGGCCTCAGTCTCTCCACTGAGTCACATCCATCACGTTCCCGTCCAACCTCCACCCCAGCTGCCTGCACCAGGCACATTTCCTCGGTCAGGGGGCTTGGAGCATGAAGGCTTCAGAAAGGAGAAAAACCAGGAAAAATCCCTGGCAGCACCAGTGTTTTGGGGCTCAGCAAAAAACAGGGATTATTCAGGAAACAGCCACGTTTGCAGTAAAAAGGGTCAGGCAGGAGTGAGCGCCCCACGCCATGCCCCAGATCCACCTTGCCCTGGGAGCTGGAGGCTGCTCTTGTCCTGGTGTTTTCTCCCACGGAGCCCTCTTGTTCCTCCAGGATCCTCCTTCAAAACGCACCACACCACAGCTGGAGAGGAACAAACTGGGCAGAAGCAGCTGAAGTCAGCCCTGCGGCGAGCAGCTCTTCTTCAGTGCAATGTGCCACTGAGGCAGAACAAACCCTGTCTACTCAGCCTTCCTGGCGTCACCGTTATTCCCCCAGCCTGGGGGGATGCTGCCACCACCCTCACAGCATTCCCTCTGCACCTTTGCAAAGCAAAGGGAGCACTTTGGAAAACTTCTCCACAACAAACAGCTGGGAAGGAGCTGCCAGATGCAAAGTTGGCTTTATTCTCCACAACAGGTTTGATACCTGCGTGGGATTTACATATTTGACAACCCTCTGCCAGTTAACTTGCTAATGATGCTGGGTGAGCCTGGTGTTCTGCACTTACTCCTCAATACTCAGGAGCCCCAAACCCGGTGCCAGCTCTTCCTAGGGTTTGTGCTTCTCTTCTACATCCTACATGATGGGAGCAGCTTCCAAGCAACATCTGGGAAATCCCAAACACCATTCACAGATGAAGGTTTTCATCCCCAAAAGACCAAACTTGGTAATTTACTTCCTGGTTGCCAATACCTGGAATGAAGGTCCACCACAAGAGGAACTGAGTAGCCACAGAGCTGAAGTTTTGCAGCAGATATGTGGGTTTCCTGCACTTCTCCTTTTATAAAAGTATAATTCAGACTGAAAAGAATAAACTGTGGTTTCCCCGAACCATGGGTTTTCCTCCACAGCAGCTGGTAGCAGCACCACACCGAGTGACCTGCACCTAGTCCAGGATTAGCTCCACATCAAGAGAATATTTTTGGCCACAGTGTCTCCAAGTAGTTCACCGATGGCCAATTAATGTTATCAAACCCTTCAACCTGGCACTGACTTCTTCCAGCAAGGCAGCAGCCACTTGCTGGGATTGTTTTGGCTGCATGGAGCAGGTTGTAAAGCAAGAACTCTCAGGAGTTCTGTGCATGGGTCGGCACTGCCTGCTGGGGATCACAGAATCTCAGAATGGCGTGGGCTGGAAGGGACCATCTCATTCCACCTCCTGCCACGGGCAGGGACACCTTCCACTATCCCCGATTGCTCCAAGCCACGTCCAACCTGGCCTTGGACACTTCCAAGGATGGGCAGCCACAGCTTCTCTGGGCAGCCTGCGACAGGGTTTTATCGACCCAGAGCACTCAGCAAAGTCGCCCCACGACCACGATGGTTGGCTTTGGAGCCAACTCTAACCAGAGAGCAGCGATCCCTCCACCTCCAGCTGTGGCCCCTCGGCTCCAGCTGGCTCTGCCCCCGCTGCCCCGCTCCCGCAGCGCTTCCGCTCANCGCTCGGCACAAACAGGGGACAAACCCATGCGTGACGGCCGATCCCGCTGAGCCGCGCGGAGTCCCCAAGACGGAGCGGGAGCTGCTTGGCCGGCGGCTGCAAAGCCGTGCCCACGCCACCTGCAGTGCCCTGCCCGCCCGCCTCGGAGCTCCAGGAGTATTTTGGGAAGGTTTCGTGGACTCATATAATTGCTTAGGATGGAAAAGACCTCCAAGGTCATCGAGTCCAACCATTTGCCCAGCACTGCCAAGCCCACCATTAACCCATGCCCCACACATCCACAGCATTTTTCAATCCAAGGATGAGGACTTTACTACTGCCCTAGGAAGCCTGTGCCAGGGCAGGAAAACCCTCTAGGGTCCTAACATCCAATCTAAAAGTCTCCTGGCGTAGCTGCAGGCTGTTTCCTGTCCTGTCCCTTGTACTCTGGGAGCAGAGCCCGAACCCTCCCGGCTGCCCCCTCCTGTCAGGGAGTTGTGCAGAGCCGGAAAAGTCCCCCTGAGCCTCCTTTTCTCCAGGCTGAGCCCCCCCCCAGCCGCTCCCGAGCACACAGAACCTTCCTTCACAGCACACATCCCGTGTCACCCACAGTTTATTAGGGGCCATTACCTGACACAAGGCACTCCTTGAGGAACTTCAGGGCGATGCTGAAAATATGAAAGCAGATACAAAACGTGTTGAAATGCCTTGAACACACTCACTGCGCTCACTGCTGCCTCTGCTTGAACACAGGGACAGCTAAAACACTCTAGTAATGTAAATAAAGCATTTTCCATTTACTGAAATAAATCTGCTCAATTGTAACCTGAGGCTGATGTAGGCAGACTAACCCTGTGCAGTGTCCTGATACAAGAGAGCACAAACCCTCAGCACGAATCCACAACATCAAGCACCTAAAAGGGCTCTAAGAAAGCTGGAGAGGGACTTGGGACATGGGCATGAAGTAACAAAACAAGAGGGAATGGCTTCCCACTGAGAGAGGGCAGGGTTAGATGGGATACTGGGAAGAGATTCTTTCCTGTGAGGGTGGTGAGGCCCTGGCACAGGGTGCCCAGAGAAGCTGTGGCTGCCCCATCCCTGGTAGCGTCCAAGGCCAGGTTGGATGAGGCTTGGAGCAACCTGGGATAGTGGAAGGTGTCCTGCCCACAGCAGGGAGTGGATGTAGATGATCTTCAGGGTCCATTTCAAACCAAACCACTGTGATCCTGTGATCCACTTACCATTTTCCAGCTTCCCAGCCGCACCTCTTGGCCAGGGCAGCCCATGGCAACACTCAGGACCCGTAACCCATCCTCCAAAACCTTCATCTACTGACCTTCACTCTGACCCAACTGGATGCATTTACCACATGGTGCTTCCACGAGGAAGTTACCACCTTCCTGCATCACAGCAGCAGGAGGGCAGAAACCTGAACCATGGAATATTTATCTTCTATTACTACAAAAATACATGCCTCTGCAATTTTGGATTAAGACATCTCTGAGCTCAGGGCTTTCCAACTATAGCAGCACGTAAGTAAAACACAGCACATCAACACCAAGTAGCAACTGAGGTTTGATCGCTGGGCAGGAACACAGTCACAAGCTGTAAATGCTATCCTGGTAGGAACAAGTGATGAAGGGCAGATCAGAGTGGAAATGTTCCACAGCAGTATTCCCTCACACCTGTGAGGCCCCCCAGCCACCTCTTCTGGAGCTGTGGGGGAAAAGGAACAAGATGGTGACAGACCAAAGATCTGCACAGGAGCCCCTCCTCCTGGAGCACAGCACTAACTGCTCCCAGAAAGGCATTTGACATCTGTGGACTGCATGTTTATTTTTGCCCAGTACTCAGAGCTCACTCTCTAAAAGCACTCAGGCCATTAGCAAGAGAATCCTGTATAACCATAGTTGAGAATGTTCCCAGCTGCCTGTAACTCTACAGGTTTGGACTGGGACGCAGGATGCTCCTGTACAGGAAGTTAACTGGAGACAGTGCACTCATCACTGGTAGTAGTGCCCCAGCCCCGAAAAACCCCCGTGCCCTGGGCTGGCATCACCCAGCATGGACAGCAGGGATTCTGCCTCTCTGCCCCTCAGGTGAGACCCCACCTGCAGAGCTGCCCCAGCCCTGGGCTCCAACAGCACAAGGACCTGGAGCTGCTGGAGTGAATCCTGAGGAGGCACCAAGATCATCAGAGGGATGGAGGAGCTCTGCTGTTGGGAAAGATTGAGAGAACTGGGATTGTTCAGCCTGCAGAGGAGCTGGCTTTGGGGTGACCTAATTGTGGCCTTTCAGCACCTGAAGGGAGCTGACAAAAAAGGTGGACAGAGACTATTTACAAGGATCTGGAGTGACAAGGAGCAATGGCTTCATAGTGACAAGAGCCCAAGGTTAGACGGAATATTTGAAAGAAATTCTTGTCTGCGAGGGTGGTAAGGCTGGTGAGGCCCTGGCACAGGCTGCCCAGAGCAGCTGTGGCTTCCCCATCTCTACAAGTGTTCAAGGTCAGGTTGGACAGCGCTTGGAGCAAGCTGGGATAGTGGAAAGTACCCCTGCATGTGACAGGAGGGGGGAACAAGATGATCTTCAAGATCATCCAACCAGAACCATTCTGGGATTCTAGGATTTGTATTTCCAGCTATTACTACTGTGACAGCTACACCTGCAGTTGTCCTGAAACACAAGGACCAGTCTACCAAAAGCCTGGCACCAGGAAATTCCAACAAATGCTCTGTGACAAGCTCAGGCAGTTAAAAGATTCCTGTGAAGTCTGGTGGGTTATCCCCGTGACAGGACAGCACAAGCTGCCTCCCCAGCGGCACTGCCCTTCTGCAGGATAAGCCGCCTGGAACAAAGGATGAACACTGAGAGGGTCCCTCATCTCTGTCATCCTCCTGGTTTGTGTCAGGGATGTTTGCTCACTCAACCAGTAAAGATACCCCTGATTTCCAGGGTTCCTCTAGCAGGGCTGTGTTCAGGGGAGCTCAGCTCTGTGATTCTACAGGTGAAGGAGCCAGACAGAAGTACAGACAAAACATTCAGATTCAGAACACAGTATTTTTACATTCAGAACAGAGCGTTTTCACATGGGAACCTTTATTCTCACCGAGATCTGTACATTCAAGTCGCACATGCTTTTGTCTTTGACGGAGCTGGAACACTGGATCACAACAGCCTGGTCTGTTTGAACAGTTCTATGAGTTTATGCCTCGAAAGTAGCCAGAAAATTTGTGACTATTTCCTTCAACTTTGCTTCTGTCTGGTCAGAGATCTTCCCTTCGGTCCTGTGGGAAGAGTTCAGTTAAACTTCTGACATGGCAATCAAAACAGGGTCAACCTCCAAGACAAACACAGAAGCTTTACAACAAACATCCCTATTTCTAACCAAATCAGTAGATAAATGAATACATTTGTTTGGTACATGAAGCCATCCCACTGATAGAACATCCCTTTTCCTAAAAGAGCCAGTCCTGTTTAAGAACTGAAGTCTGCCCACAAATTCTTTCAGAACAGCCATACATATTCCAGCAAGGCCCTACCTAAAGAGCTGTGCCCCAGAGACAGAAAGCACATGATCTGCCTCATGACAAAAAAAAAAGCCAGGACCAGTTTCCAGCACAGGACTATGGAAATACTCAGTCCCCAGGAGTTCACTCAGCAGCACTTAACCCACAACACCCCAACAGCCTAAAGCTGTCCAAAATACGGGAACTGACTCAATCAAGTGATTTCAGGAACAGTTTAGAGGAGATGCATTTTAAGTAGGTTCACTTTAAGCATCAGCTGCATTTCCTAAGAGCTGAAGCTAAGGAAGGTGGATGGCAGGAATTTAACCAACCCCCAGTTATGATACAGCCAGCTGAAGGCCTGATGTTGTAAGATACACTAACCTAACAGTTCAATGACCATTATCTGCGCTCCAGACACCAATACCTTTAGGACAAAGCGAGGTAAACAAACCACCATACCTGATCGTGGAGAGGAGTGCCTGGTGCTGGCTTATTACATGAGCTAGGAAAGCACTCTCAAATTTTGTGATCTTGCTGGGCTCTAGCTTGTCCAAGTGACCTCTGACACCAGCATAGATGACTGCCACCTGCTCCTCAATAGCCATGGGAACTGCAGGAAAAGACAGCACTCACTCACACCACTGGAACTCTTCCATCAAGACACATCAGACTACACAGAGACCTTGGAAGACCAAGGGCACATGGACAGTTTGGTTCAAGCAAATCTGCATTTACGATGTGCACAGAACAGACACAGAAAATGCCAACCAAGCCCAACCTCGTTAGCAGAAGGCACTAATGGGCACCCAGACCTGCCAAGCCAGGGCACTCACCATACTGGCCCTGCTTAAGCAGCTCTGTCAGGCGCACACCGCGGTTCAGCAGCTGCTGCGTGGCAGCGTCCAGGTCAGAGCCAAACTGGGCGAAGGCAGCGACCTCCCGGTACTGAGCCAGCTCCAGCTTCATGGTACCTGCCACCTGCAGGGGACAAGTCAGAGCCACTGTGATCACCTGCAAGTGTGTCTAGGAGTTTGAAGGTTATCTTGCAGCCAAGAGTTGTCCTGAGTCAGTTCTACCTGCATTCCAGATATGTCAATCTAAAAACCGACAGATGATCATAAGCATCTAAAAATCCCACCCTTTCACATAAGCATGCTATTTCTCCCTGAAACAGCAACTGTTGATACTAAGCCATTCTATTTCTATGTCTGGACTAAGAGCCTAGGGTTAAGAGAAGCATTCTCTACTTCTAAGTGATCAGTACCCAGTTCAGCAGATCAAAATTTAATCCTGTATACATCTTTACACACTGTTTCCCTTTCTCCCACACCTTTATCAGTAGGCAATGGAAGCATTAAGAGATCTCTTTGTTCTTTTATCGTTTTACAGCACTAAGAAATCCAAAGCTTTGTTCCCTCTCGGTTCACAGCTCATCAAAATGAAATGGCTTGGAAGGCCTACACACCACTCATCTCTAGCATGAGGAGGAACAATTTCACAATTACCTGCTTCATAGCCCTGGTCTGAGCAGCAGAACCCACACGGGACACAGACAGACCAACGTTGATGGCTGGACGGATACCTTTGTAGAACAACTCAGTTTCCAAGAAAATCTGCAGGACAGAATTGTATCATTATCTTGTTCAGAAGCCTGGAGGCCTCCCCAGAGACCGGCCACTAAGTTCCAAGGAGATGCTGGGCTGTGAGGAAGCCCTACCTGTCCATCGGTGATGGAGATGACATTGGTTGGAATGTAAGCAGACACATCACCAGCCTGAGTTTCAATGACAGGCAAGGCGGTCAGAGAGCCACCCCCAAAGGAGTCGTTCATTTTGGCTGCTCTCTCCAGCAGGCGAGAGTGCAGGTAGAACACATCACCGGGGTAGGCCTCACGGCCAGGGGGGCGGCGCAGCAGCAGAGACATCTGACGGTAGGCAACAGCCTGCGTGGTGCAAAGACAGCCCTCAGAGCTCAGCACCCCACTTAACATTTTGGATTTCTAAACCTGAGGTGGTCTTATGGCTACAAACAACAATGCCACACCACGAGGCCTGAAACCAAAGTTTCCTAACCTGTTTGGACAAGTCATCATAGATGATTAGTGCGTGTTTCCCGTTGTCTCTGAAGTACTCCCCCATGGAACAGCCTGAATAGGGAGCCAGATACTGCAGGGGTGCTGCATCGGAGGCTGTGGCAGACACCACAATGGTGTACTTCATGGCATCTGGAAAGGATTGGAGACACCTCTGAGTGCCATTACCTCATCACTCCCAAATCAGCAAACACAATAAGCATGCCAAGTACCAGTGCCAAAGCAAGTCCAGGCAGTGTCACTACGCAGGTACACGAAAGCACAGCACACCAGCTGAACACATCTGCTAGCAACACCAACTAAGGCAATCTCACAGGCAAGTTCGTGGCAGCTAACAACTAACACTTGCAGACTTCTTTCCCAATAAAAACAAGGCTTAAAACTAAGACAAGTTTTTGTTCTAGAAGTAACTCACACTGAAAGCCCATGGTTTCCTGGCTGCTGCAAGAAAGTACAACCCTTTGCTACACAGTCTCAAACAAATTATTGTCCTTAAAATGTGGGTTTTTCTGTGATAGATGCCAGGATCAGCAGGCAAGAGTGCAACATGCCTTGATCTCTTGCAAGCTCTGTTACATGTGGAGCCTTGGTCATAGAGATCATTGACTCTGAAGAGATGCTATCATTTAATGCCTTGTGTTTGGACAGTGAAAGCTCTTCACTAAATTTGCAGCTGCCATTCACACTGACTGGCACAGGGAACACATGGGACAAATGCCAAGTCCATAACAACTTGAAGGCCACAGCTTGTCACCAGGTCTGCCTGACTGCCAAGATGAAGCTTTCAAGTCTGCTGAAAAAAACCCCTAAAACCACAGGGTGACTTTTCCAGAAGCAATTCAGCAGTTTGGGGACCTCAAAATAGTCTTCCTAATTGTGATACAGCAAAAATGGTATTTTCTTCCCCAGATACCTATAGAGATTTCTTGCTCACAATATTAAGTAATTCACTCATGTAGTAAGAATTCCATCTACACTTGCAGCCAGGAGAGCTCACAGCAGTACTCTGCATTGCAATGAGAACAGGATGTCATCAGGTGTCATTAGGCTCAACCATCTCCAAAAATCTGTACCTGCATCAGTCAGCCTCTTCACCAGCTGAGCAACGGTGGATCTCTTCTGGCCAATTGCAACATAGATACAGTACAGCTTCTTCTTCTCATCTGTGCCATCGTTGAATCGTTTCTGGTTGATTATTGTGTCAATTGCAATTGAAGTTTTCCTGTGGAACACAGAGGCTGGTAAGTTAAGCCGCCCAAGGCTCTCCCAGCCCCTACCCAGCCCTGTACCTTGTCACATGCTGTACCCAAGTCTCTGTTTAAGGATCATTTTAGGCTTGAGCATTTAACTTACCCAGTCTGCCTGTCACCAATGATCAGCTCACGCTGGCCACGACCAATGGGCACCAAGCTGTCCACAGCCTTAATCCCAGTCTGCATGGGCTCACGCACAGAGATCCTGGGAATGATCCCAGGGGCCTTCAAGCCAACTCTCCTACGTGTCTTAGATGCAACAGCGCCCTTAAAAGAGAGGAAAAAACTGCTGAGGTCTGCATCATACAGAGGGAAGCAGAGGTAGTTAATACCCAGATACACTTACCTTCCCATCAATTGGATTGCCCAGGGCATCTACAACACGGCCCAGCAGCTCCTCCCCCACTGGAACATCCACAATGGCACCAGTCCTCTTCACAACATCCCCCTCCTTGATCAGTCTGTCATTACCAAACACGACAACACCAACGTTGTCGGGCTCCAAATTCAAGGACATACCCTGGGACAGAGACCACATTGCCCTGAGAAAATCCATACTGACACACATAAAAACTTCAATATTGACATGATTATTTTACTGTGTACAAAATCGTACATATCTACCTCAACCTTATTTGTGACAATAGTCAAGGTTCTGCTTTTATGTACAAAGTATTCAATTCCTTCCACATGGGCCAGAGAACCTGCCTAAGCTTTCAACTTACCAAGTAATTATATACCTCAGCAGCCTAGCACTCAAGTTTCTCTAAAAAGAACAGAAAGGGTAAGCAAGGTTCCAGTGAAACAACACTCCCTTGCCTAGAAGCTGGACAAGGGAAAAGCACGGGCTTTTCCTGTGCCCAAGGTGAGACAGGTCATTAAAAATGCTCAAAGAGTTGTTACAGTACTCTTGAAACAGGTTTTTAACTCTAACCCACTATTAGGACTACAAGAAGCCAGCAAGCTGCATAATGTATTGAAGTAGAGAGGCCACTATTAAACAGCAAACAGAAAAGACACCCTGAAACCAAAGAAAAAATCCAGTGCCAAGTTAGTACTTTCACTTTCTAAATGAAAACAAAGTTCAAATGCTGGCTGAGAATCAGATGCTGATATTGAAAGGGTTACAAATTTTAAAAATCACCAGTTACTACATATTAAAGTTGCAATGAAGTTAACACAATGGTCATAGTGGTACCTCCAAGCATAGTCTCAAGTTCTTCTTAAAAAACTGTCTTTTTAGTATCTGTGTGCTAAAGGAACTGCTTTAATGACTGCTTACCTTCAGCCCAGAAGAGAATTCAACCATCTCTTCCGCCTGGACATTTCTCAGGCCGTACACGCGGGCAATCCCGTCACCAATCGAGAGCACACGGCCTGTCTCCTCCAGCTCAGCCGAGGTGTCAGCTCCCAGGATTCGCTCCTCGAGAATAGAGGATACCTCAGCAGTACCTAGAGAGAGGTTTCAGATCACATTAGCACATTAAGGTACAATAAGCACTCAGTAAGCTTCCCTTGAATTCACAAAGTGGCCTTTTTCAGCTGCACCACGAAGTCTAGCTTACAACACCTTTACTTAGGATAAGTAGCCTCTGTACTCCCAGCTAATAAAAGCAGCTTCAACTCATCATTACCAGCCAGCTTCAAGCAAAACAGGGCTCACTGTGTAGTTATCCACTTTCCTAATTATGTCCTACACTGTCTCTCCCTAGAAAGCAATTAGATCAATTAATCAGCTTTAGCCCAGGCACAACAGGCCTGCTGGCAGAGCAGTTACTTAGCCTTGGACACATCAGAACACCCTGACAAATGATTTGTAACCCAAGATGCACATCAATATAAAGGAACTTCACTACGTTTAAGGAGCAAGTTGTTTGATGTAAGATATAAAAATATATTTTCCATATTTCTTCAATTTGACTTACCTCCTTGGCTCGTTACCTCCTCAGCTAAGAAACAGTAAATAACACTGTAGAACTTATTTCCTAGTAATGCCTTTAATCACCTTAAACCATTTCAAAAAATGTGTGTGAAGCACTGCCAAACACACTGCTATGCAGTGCAGCTGTCTTCTCTGAACACTAAACTGCTGGCAGCAAAAAAAGTTGTGCTCAAGGACACAAGGTCAAACCCAGGTAGGCCTGGGAAAGTCACTCACTCCTTCATTCCGTTACAGGCAACTCCAATCTGGGGCACTGTTTTTTCAAATAATTTTCAAATAATGCTGCATGTGACTGGAATTCTAGTGAAGCAGCTAAGCTAAGTAAGCCAGCTGATACAGGGCCACTCCCTGCTTGGGGGGCATTGTCAAGCTATTAAAGTGCATTTTGCCAGAAGTGAGTGGGTAACAGTTCACTTAAATACTCTCAAAACATAAATCTCCTCAAGTGCTGTCAACCAACACTCACCATAACCTAATTCCCTTCTGTCTGACACACCAAATTCTTAAACCACAATTCAACACCTTTCTCAGACTCACCAGTTTTCTGAAAGCATGTTTTGGAGTCATGGAGGTTTCTTGTAGCAACAAATGCTGCACCAAGGGTGTTTCTGGAAATCTAAAATAAGTCATTGTTTCAGTAACAGTGAGATTTTCTCAATCATGCAAAAAAAATATGCCAAGACATTAAACCATCTTTGATCTTGAGCTGCTTATGATGCATCTTGGCTTTGAGTTAAGACCCACAGCACCCCACTCACAGCTATGGAGCTCTGGAATCAAGTCCAGCACCTCTAAGAAAGGACAAATAATGAAGGTGATTGCTCCAAAGGCCTCACTGCATTTTTCTGCAGTGCACTGACGTCACCATCAAGTGCTGCAGCAGCTCCTGAAGAGAAACATTCTCAAATTTGGCATTTCTATGCTGAATATCAGAAAGCTGGGGCATAGAGAAATCATTGCACCACTCAGTTTCTGCACAAGGAGAAGTAAGGTTGCATCTTCTAAAACAAATCTCACTGCAGTGGTTTTGATATTGATAAAACCAATAGAAAAAAAAAAAAAACAACCAAAGCACTGTAACAAAAAACCATCAGAATCACAAATACTTTGGAAAAGCGCTCTGAGATCATTGAGTCCAACCTATGACCAAACACCACCTTGCCAACTAGACCACGGCACTAAGTGCATAATAACCTTAAACACCTCTAGGGCTGGTGACTTCATCATCCCCCTGGGCAGCCCCTTCCAATGTCTAATCACTCTTCCCGTGAAGAAACCCTTCTCATGGCCAGTTTTAAACACCAAATTAAAAATATCTATGTAACGAGCGAATTATAAGATTACGCTTTTGCACCTTAAGCAAGGTTCCCAGTGCAGCACTATGCAGCAACGCTGATGCCATTTAATGCCTCGCACCCCGAGCAGGCCTCTCCCCCGTTCATATTCGCTGGAAACACTGGCAGGAGTGGTTCCTCCTGGCTCTTCCCACC
>VYXG01007015.1:201108-220933 GCA_013397235.1 Lanius ludovicianus
CATGGAAAGGAACAGGCACGGGGACAAGGGTAGGGACAGGGCACGGAAAAGAACAAGGACAGAGACAAGGGCAGGAGCACGGAAAAGAACAAGGACAGGGACAAGGTTAGGGACAGGAGCACGCATAAGAACGGACACAAGGACAGGGGCAGAGACAGGGACAGAATCACGGACAGAAGTGTTACCCTGACCTCGGGCTCGTTCCCCGGTGTGGAGCACGATTTCACACACCGAGGCGAGGTATTTCTATTTTATTCTAGTTAGCACAAAGCAGGGAGTTGGGTGTTTATAGTGTCTTGATCATCAAAATGTCACTCTGTTTATACATTTCAACAACCAAAAGCATCAACATTCATTGGTTACAAATTACATAACTTCTTTCTTAGTAACATTTTATTAACTACCACTTAAGTAATTTTCACTCAGATCCCTCTTTGCTACTTAGGTGGTCAGCGAGATGCTGGCCACAATCTCCCACTGCCAGAATTACTCTCTCCCAGGTACTGCTCAGTCCTGCTGACTTCAGTCCCGGTGGCTCTTGTCCAAACAGCCCATTCCTCTTGGAATCGTCTTGATTTCCTTAAAAATTAGCCAAGCATACCATGCTCACCATGTTCAACTGCTTAATCATCGCTACTGTTTAAATCCTGAGGGGTGCAAATCTTGTGGGGCTCAGTATCAGGGGTAGGGAAAGGGATGGGGCAGTGACAGTGTTGCCTGCAAAAATACAATTTCTTACCTGTTGTGCAACAAGGCAATGCTCCCAACAAGTAGCTTGTTTTCTCTTAACACATATGGACATCTCTCAGAGCTTGCTTGTTAGCTGCTATCTGTTCCATGGATTAAATCTGGTTGCCCCAAGTACAGAAGCCCAGAAGATAAGTGTGTCAGGGACCAAAGACAGGTCTAAGGCCTGACATAGTTGGTTCGCGGTTGTGCCAACAAGATAATGTAGAAGGCATTACTGTTGGTTTGTAGGACTAACCTTCAGAAATGAAACTACGTATCAGTCACCTGGTGGGATTCATCCTGTGAAAGGGGAACAAAACTCAATAAAGCTGTTGGAGGCGTGATCGTGGGCTGTCGTGACCTCATCTCACACGCTGGNGTTGTACAAGCATGGGTGCCCAGTGGTATTCCACAACTACCAAACTCCTCACTGTTTATACATTTTAGCATACAAAGGAACTAGCATTCACTGGTCGCCTGTTACACAGTTCTCCTACTAATTAGTATTTTATTGTTTAATGATTCTGTCATTTCTCATGCCTACTCTTTCTCTTCTTTTGTGTTGGTGGGTATCCTGGGTCAGTGATCTATGAGTCTGTGGTTGCAGATCCCCCCTGCCAGAATTACTCTTTACCCAGTCAGAGCTGATTGCAGCAGAGATGCTGGGTTCACTTTATTATTCTTCCTCATCTTGGAAGCTCAAGCAGATGTCCCTGTGGCCTGTAAATTCTGCATTCTCTGTGCCCACCATCAGTGGTACATCCTTCCCCCCAAGCTTTGTTAACTTCCCCTAGGTCTGAGATCATTGAAGCATGTCAAGCCCTAAACTTTGACAAGGCAATGCTCCCAACAAGTAGCTTGTTTTCTCTTAACACATATGGACATCTCTCAGAGCTTGCTTGTTAGCTGCTATCTGTTCCATGGATTAAATCTGGTTGCCCCAAGTACAGAAGCCCAGAAGATAAGTGTGTCAGGGACCAAAGACAGGTCTAAGGCCTGACATAGTTGGTTCGCGGTTGTGCCAACAAGATAATGTAGAAGGCATTACTGTTGGTTTGTAGGACTAACCTTCAGAAATGAAACTACGTATCAGTCACCTGGTGGGATTCATCCTGTGAAAGGGGAACAAAACTCAATAAAGCTGTTGGAGGCGTGATCGTGGGCTGTCGTGACCTCATCTCACACGCTGGCCCCATGTGAGATGATGCTGAAATTCCTGAGGACACTTTTGAGGATGAGATATAAGGTGTGGTCCTGGGATGGAGGGGAGAGGAAGACACGATGCAAGCCATTTTCATCCAGGGGACGTCCTGAAGGTCTTCCTGGCCCTCCTGCTCCGGAGCCATGCTCCTTCTCCTGCTCCACAGCTTCTCCACCATCCAGGGGTCAGTATGTATTTATTGCTAGCACGATGAATAAAATTGATTTGCTTTGCAATTATGACTGTGTCTTGAGATTTTGGTGCACAAGCATCCGCCCAACCCCATAATAATAAGGGGTCTAATGTGTGTGTGCCTCAAACACCATTATCTGGGTAACTGTGGAGCCAACCAAGGATTGTTGGTAAAAACAATCAAGGCTTCTTGGTAAAAACACAGCTCTGAGGATGAACAGGATGTGGTTGGAGAAGGGGCCATTCAGAGATAGGGCAGCATTTTTCTGGGACAAACATCTTTGTTCTAGTTCCTGGGGATAAAAACAACACAGCACAGGAATGAGGCTGAGAAGTGGTCTAGGACTGTATGGGGAATCAAGACCACCAGAGACCCCTGAAACCCTGTGACCCATTTCCAGAAAGGTCTAGAAGAATGAATTGCGGATGATAAATTTGCATATAAATTGAGAAAGTTACCTCCAGGGTAGAGAAACTCTCTATAAAAGCTCCCTCCATCAAGACCATGAATACAGACAGCCTGGACACCCCATCAGCTGGATCAACACTGGAGCCACACCTGGTGATCTCTTTCCTCCTCTCTCCTCCTCTTTAATCTATCCAGCTTTTGTTCCTTTCCCCTACCCCTTTATCTAAAACCCACTGCCATGGCCTTAAGTTAGGTGGTCTGACTTTTGACCACAAGCATCTGTGAATCTTGGATGCTACATTCCCCTAAAGGGTTGGACACCACACCAAGCCATGTCCAACATGAGCCTGAAGGATGGGGCAGCCACAGTTTCTGTGGGCAGCCTGTACCAGGGCCTGCCCACCCTCACAGCCAGCAATTCCTTCCCAATAGCCCACCTGGCCCTGCCCTCTGGCACTGGGAAGCCATTCCCTGTGTCCTGTCCCTCCAGGCCTTGTCCCCAGTCCCTCTGCAGCTCTCCTGGAGCCCCTTTAGGCCCTGCCAGGGGCTCGCAGCTCTCCCTGGAGCCTTCTCTTGTGCAGGTGAGCACCCCCAGCTGTCCCAGGCTGGCTCCAGAGCAGAGGGGCTCCAGCCCTGGAGCAGCTCCGGGGCCTCCTCTGCACTGACTGCAGCAGCTCCAGGTCCTTGTGCTGTTGGAGCCCAGGGCTGGGGCAGCTCTGCAGGTGGGGTCTCACCTGAGTGGGGCAGAGGGGCAGAATCCTGGCCCTCAATCTGCTGCTAGAGATGCTTTTGTGTTCCATTTGAGACAGGATTTGGTCTGCCAGTGAGAAAGTGCTGAAACTCAGCCAGGCACAGTGTAATCCAGAGGACTGGTAAAGCCACAGATCCCAGCGGATCAATACCCTTTCTGGGTATTGATAAGGTTAAGTGAAAAATCCTCAGCTACCTTGGCATGTGTTGTAACAAATGTAATGCTTCAGCAATGCTTTCCATGCTGATTATTTCAGAGATCATTAAAGTTTCTGTAAAACAGTCTAAAAAAACCCACCCAACATGGATATAAATAACCAACTCCTCCACTGTCCTGGGCCAGGGATGGACAACCCTTTTTGTGAAGACATTTTTCTAAATATCCAGTCTAAACCTCCCCTGGCCCAGCCTGGGGCCGTTCCCTCTGCTCCTGTCCCTGTTCCCTGGGAGCAGAGCCCGACCCCCCTGAGCCCCCTCCTGTCAGGGACTTGTGCAGAGCCACAAGGTCCCCCCTGAGCCTCCTTTGCTCCAGGCTGAGCCCCTTTCCCAGCTCCCTCAGCCGCTCCTGGGGCTCCAGCCCCTTCCCAGCTCCGTTCCCTGCCCTGGACACGCTCCAGCCCCTCAGTGCCTCTCCTGTCCTGAGGGGCCCAGAGCTGTCCCCAGCACTGCAGGTGCCTCAGCAGGGCCGGCACAGGCCCTGCCCTGGGGCTGTGGCCACTCCCTGGCTGGGACAGCCCAGGGGCCACTGGCCTCCTGCCCACTGGGCACCCCTGGGCTCATGTCACCACCACCACCCTCAGGGAGCTTTCTGCTGTACTTCTTGATGCCATCCTCTTGCATCCCTTTTGTTTCGTTTTGCCGTTGTTTGGGTTCGCTTGGCGTTTTTTAACACCTTCCCTTAACTAGAAGACGACTCGATTCAGAATGTTTAACACGCCGATTTACTGTTAATCATTTTTCCGTTATCACTTGTTCCCCCCCCCCGGCCTAACCCGCGCTCCGCCTCCCGCGGCGGCGGCACCGCCCCTCAGCCGCCCACTCNGAAGGAGGTGCTAGGAAGAAATTACTTTTAAGGTTTATATAATGCGTCCATTCTCCCTCAGGTTTATTAGGCAGCCTTATGCAGGAATTTGTGTTTCTTACATGATTTAGATCTTGCGCGTTGTTCAGTTCTTGCTGGTCGTAATCTAACCTTTCTAATCTAATTAGGTTTTATATTAGGGAAAATTTCTTCACTCAAAGGGTTGTCCAGGCCTGGCAGAGGCTGCGCAGGGCAGTGATGGAGTTCCCATCTCTGGAAGGATTTAGAAGCCGTGTGGATGTGGCTCCTGGGGAGATGGGTCAGCAGTGGCTTGGGCAGTACTGGGAGAGTGGTTGAACTTGTTGATCCTGGAGGGCTTTTTTAACCCAAGCATTTCAGTGATTCCATAATCACAGCCCTACCTGACAGCACTGAGTTATCTCTCTTTTCTGACCTTGTTTTTAGTGGTACAAATGCTTTGCAGGGCTTGTGCCTGTGCGTTGTGGTGACTCTCTCCCACTCTCCTGCAGAGACTGTTCCCAGTGATGGCTCAGGCAGTTTTATCCCACATGCTTTACGCATTGTTCACCAAACACCCGTTTAACATCTCTTGGGCCATTACTATGTCTGTAGACAGCAGGTCATGTGAACAAAAAGATAAAATTTTATCATATGGAGATAAGCAGGTATCCAGAGAAATGAGGGAGATTAAAAGGGATATAATATAGTTTTCTAGACCACAGAGGGTGTTTGAAGAAGAGAGGAAGGAATTTGTCTCCCCCTTTCCCACCCATGCCTCCTGGACTGATGTAGGAGTTACTCTTCAGGAATGCAGAGGTTGCAGTGGTTTACACTTCTCACATCTGTCAGCTATTTTCTGTCACTTCACATGGTTGCTTGCTCTTTTATCTCCCTTCTCTGGCAGGTTACTTTATGGCTAAAGAAATTATATGGACATATGCCTGTTCCAAAGTATGAGGTGAATGAAAGGACAGTGGATATTTTGCATGAAGTTATGGAATGCAATGAAGAGAGAGACAGGGATGTTTTGTTACTGATAGAGGACTTGAAGGACCAAGCAACCAAGTATGAAGCAGAAGGTGAGTTTGAAGCTCCATTTCTCAGTTCCGAGTCAGGCTTTTCTGAGTGATTCCAAAGACTGTATTTATTAAAAACTTAGGAATATATATATAAGTATATGTAACTGAAACAGTCTCAACTTTTGTTCTGATTCAGTTTTTACTACAGTGTTTTTACTACACGTCTTCCTTTCAGCTGAATTTCCAGTGATATAAGGTTGGTCAAGGACAATTTTTTAAGCTGTCTTGAATAGGCCATAGGTGTGGACAAGCAGGTTAATTGCTAAAACCTCCTACTCTGCTGGGCTGGATATATTGCCTGGATAGAGAGGGAAGTGTCCCTGCAGCTCATTCAAGAATCTGAGCTGGTTCCAAGCCACTGTTAAGGAAAGCCCTGAAGGAATCTGAAGCAACATTGAGGTGATTAAGGTGTTCTGAAGCTGCTTAGAGTCAGTGTTTTATAATGTGTTTGGGTTTTTTTGAGCAAGTGAGTGGTTCAGGGGACCATAACATGTTTTTAACATGTATACTAAAGGACTATCCCTTCACTGGCTTTTCGAAGGAAGGAATTTCACTTTTCTGTGCAAAGGCTGGCACAGTACATATGAAGATGTTTTTATAAGAAAATGTGTTTAGTTTTTGTTCCTTCAAGTCTTCAAGTGCCCGAGTCTGCCACAAACCCAGGCACAGGCTGAGCTTTGTGGGGAGATGGCCCATGTGTGTTCATTGCTGTAGCACAAGGGTGAGCTCTTGTTTGTTTGATGTCAGGCAGACTGGTCTGAGAGCAAGTGGAGCAGTACTCTCTCCCTTTATACTCTGAATTCGTTTGACAAATGGAGATGTGGCAGCAGTTTGGCATGCTTAAGCCTTTTTTTAAAGTGTCTTTTTCCCCTTACAGCAGGCAGGTAGCCAAGTTCCCAGTACAGGGTTGGGTTCTAGCTTTGGAGAGTTCAGTAAAACAACAAGAGTAAAAAAAAAATCACTATTTTGAGTTGTATATATTTTTTCAGCTGAGTACTGGCAGGATATTCTTGAAGAAAGCCTGCATCTTTCTGTAGACAGTTTGTCCCAAGAAGCCACCACAGCCCTCAATGACCTGGTAGAAAGTGCAATGGAACTTGAAGTGGAGGACACATCTCTTACCAGGTAATTCCTACACTCTGCATTTGGTGATGGTCTGTGCTGTTTTCCTCTAGTTTTTCACATCAGCAGCTTCAAACTTGGCTTTGACACTGGGAATCTTTTTTGTCCAGCTAATTTTGCATGCCTTTGGCAGCTTTGGAGCGCATGGGAACTGATCAGAAAGTGCTAACTCTGGGTTATCCCAGCACAGGAAGACTCTAAAGACTGAGAAGGGTCTGGAACAGAGTTAAATCTCTCTTTTTTGCTCATGGTTTTGTGGTCCATGGCTGCAGGCTGCTGCCAGTTGGACAGGTGTGCCAGGTATCCCAAGCTACAGCAGTGTTCACATTGCTTAAGGAAAGACTGGGGAACTATGACTGGTCTTCAAGTCTCAGCTCCTCGTTCTTGTCTGTCTCATCTGGCTTCAGTTCATGTGAGGGGATTCCCTCTGCCATGGAGAAGTGGCATCTGTTCGTCTGGTCTCCCTGGGCCTCTCTCCCTAGCGTGGCTTGACCCATGACACTGCAGCACTCCGAGTAAAGAAGGGGCAAAATCTGCTTTGGGGTCCAATTTTTATGTGATATTCAGAATCTTGCCTCTTACAGCTGTCTTCCTGAGCTGGAGGGAGAAGAGGTTTGAGCGGCTTGGGCAGAGGAAGAGACTCAGATACCGCTGGGCACATCTTGTGACTGTGCCTTTTCAGGGACTGAATACAGTTTCTCTCAAAGGCAATGTGGCAAGCCAGGAGTGGAGTGCCTGGTGGTTTCAAACCCAGTGGTTTTATTCACCAGAGTGGGAGGTGGTATTTACTTTTTCTTACTCATGTTGCTGGGCTGTTTTCCCTTCCATTTGGAAATCTATGTTAGATACGGAAAGCAAATTCCCTTAGTATTTTCTTTTAATTTAGTCCTGCCATACCATCAGGAGGAAACAAAGTCATTTGTGTAAAGTGTGGAGAAAAGAATAACAATGACTCTGACTTTCACAAGAGCTGACTCCTGAGCATTACCACTGATTCTCTCTTCACCAGCTTCTACGGTGCCATCAATTATATGGCCTCGGAACTGTTTAAAACAACATCAAAAAACCAAGAAATGGAACAGAAATTGAAGACCCTCACGAAAAAACTAACTTCAGTACTGATGATGGAAAAGCAGTTAGAGGAGTAAGTAATGCATGAGGAAAAGGGAAAGATTAAAGTAATACTTTAGTCTCTGACTTGGTGATTTATGTCTTGGGTAACGTTGGTTATGGTAACTAACAAGGATAACTGAATTTTTAGGGGTTTGACACATCTCCAGTTTGAAGTATTTGGAAGTATCTATCCAAGCCCATGTGTTAGGGATACTTTCAGTAATCAAAAGAGATCTGGGAAAGCATCAAACCCATTATTTTACAGCAAAAGTAGTCTACAAGGAGTTTGCAGATACAAGCTTGCATGTTCCACCAGTTGCTTTTGTCTGAAGCTGAAGGCAAATCTGATTTTCTCAGCACATTTAGCATGGGCTCTGTACTCAGACTGAGGGAGGCAAAACAAAAACCATTCCTGGGTGTGTGCTGGTTTGGCCAAATTTAGAAAATAGATCCTCTGAGAGAAGGCAGGTTACAAACCACCCTTCCCCCACCAGGTTCAGGGAAAAAAACCTTTTTCCTTGAAGGCAAGTGAAAGAGATAAAAACTATTTATTTACCAAATACACAGGAAAGGGATAATAATGCTAAATAATGAAACCTTTTGCTGTGGAGAGAAAAACCTGGGAAAATGTTGGAGTCCTTCTGTGGGTCTCTCTCTCTCTCTCGGCCCAGGGCCAGGCCCTCTGTGCTGGGTGGGAAGTCCTCCTGATGTGTTCTGATGTGAAACAGTCCAGCAGAGCAGAAAAGGAAAATCCGAAATTCCAGGAAACAAAAGTTTAACTCTCTCTCCAGATGAAAAAAGAACCAAAAAAAACTGGTTGAAAAGAAAAAGCAGTATCTTCCTCCACTTTCCCCACAGCAGCCACAGAAGAAAAAAAAATGCAGAGAGAGTGTGTATCTCTCTGTATCTCCCAGTGTCCTTGAAACACAAAACTGTTTTGAAAAGTTCTGCTCAGTTTTTTTTTTCCCTCTCTCCCAGGCTCAGTTTAAAGGTATAGAAAGGCATAAAACTAATTTCTGGGCATAGCAGTGATAGGGGGTACACATCATAGAGTCACCCCAAGACACCAGGTAAGAAGTTCCCTTCACCAGTGTATAGGAGACGTAATAACAATAATTCTAAAACAAATCAGTATCACACCCATTCTCTGGAGAATGTAATCTGAAATGCTTTGCCAAGCACAGCAGGATCAACCCCAGCCTTGAGTGGGGGTTGGCCCAGATGCTCTCCACATCTCCCTTCCAGTCTAATTATTTTTGGGGTGGTTTTTGTGTCTTTTAAAGTGGTAATTGGGCTTGTAGAAGAGATTCCCATATATGTTGTGCAGATTTGCCTCTTGATCTGAGGTTTAGCTCATGTAGTGGGTCTTTGAGTGAGTTAGGGAATTATGCACAAGACTATTACTCTTTGCTTTTAGGCATATGGCTTTCCCCTTTGCCACTGTTTTCTGTGGCTTCTGGCAGTAACAGCTCTGTGTGTTTGCACTGGAAAAATCTCACAGGGAAAGATGAGGTTTTCTCCATTTTCTTTTTTCTTGTGTTGGTTGTATTGCAGGGTTTAGCTTGAGCATAGATAAATAACAGTATTTGTATACTTTGAATGTAACAGTTTTTTCTTTTTGTGTTATTTTTAAGGGATATTGACAAAATAACGGAATCTCAGAAAGCAGAAAATGCCAAAGCTGCGAGTCGATCCAAGAACTTGATATTCCTGGAAAAAAAATCTGAGGATCTAAAAATAAGGATCAAGGATGCTGAGGTAGGTGGAAAGAATTTTCTTACAAAACACTATGATGGGATGACACAGCTGTGGTTGGTTGAGCCCAGATTTGTAGTTACAGAGACATTCCATAGGCTTCCTAAACTCCAGGACTGGTGACTCCTGAGCTGACAGGACAATATGTAAACACAGTTCAGGTGCCCCTGCTGATTTCTCCTCAGCACATTCT
This sequence comes from Lanius ludovicianus, assembly GCA_013397235.1. Classification (NCBI taxonomy): domain Eukaryota; kingdom Metazoa; phylum Chordata; class Aves; order Passeriformes; family Laniidae; genus Lanius; species Lanius ludovicianus. The sequence continues at coordinate 210,694 of VYXG01007015.1, forward strand.
GTGATCAGTACAATGCTCTCTCCTCATTCCCTGAGAACTTTGTTAGCTGGGATTACCTGGCGGTTATTGTGAGCTACCGTCGTACAAGAGAACAGAGACAGCTCTCAGTAGAGCAGCTGATTCACTGAGGTGAATTATGTCTCAAAATTATGAATATGACCCATTTTGGAAAAGAATGGATGACTAAATGTGGACAGCAGAAGTTGTACTGCCTGCTCCTTTACCTTTCCTAAGTGATGAAGGACACTTTATGCTTTATTTAACGCTTGGATGCTATCTTACACCTTGACAAATACGAGATGGAAAATATTGCATTGGAATTGACATTTTACTGAGAACCCTCTGTTCAGCCTTGTCATGTGCCCTTCTCTCACTGGTTTTCTGGAAAGATGTTATTCTTGGTACAGATTTTAGCAGCACCTGATTTCATACATCAGCTATAGCTGTGGCTCAAACAGCACACATTTCTGCTGTGGACAACCTGCATTCTTCTTTGCCTGTTTAGTTAAAAGCAGAAGTAAATGGTGAAACCTTTCTCCTCCTTGTTGCATTTTGTGCCCTTTCCTGTTTGCAGAATAGGCTTCTTGCCGTGGGGTTGGACCAATCGCTGACACATGAGGCACTCGGGAAATTGTCTGAGGTAGGTTTTGGGGTACAAGAGGGATGTTTCTAGAGTGGAAAAAAGCCAGTCTTGCTTGTTGGGTGCTTTTAGGAATTGTAGCTTGCTGTTTGGTTACCTAAACAAATCTTAATGGCCAAAGGAAGCACAAATTAAAATCCTGTGGATGGACAGCCATGAACGGGCGTCTGCGACATGGATTTGTCTCTCCTGGAGGCATCTACTGAAGAATTTTCTTGGAATTAATTCCCTGCCACTGAAAACAGTTCTACCTCCATGTTATAAACTGAGTGGATATCCTGTGAACTATATCCCATTACATGGCTATCTGTGTATTGCAGTTTCTTGATAGAATGGCCCATGTGATGCTTTCTACTTTGTGTGAATTAAACCTCTTCAAAATAAGGGCATAAGGTCAAATGAAAACCAAATTCTGAACCATTGTGTGCTATTTTTTTTTCTCGTGTCTTTAAGTATGGTTTTTTTCAGCTGTATTGTAAGCCCCGTGGAGCGTATGTTAAAGAAAAAGCACATTACTTCAGTTAGGAACTATAGACTTTACAGCTTTGTACTGAAACAGTTCTGCACGTGTGTATTTTGTCTTGGTCTGAGTGCACTCACCATGTCTTCATATTTTTTGCTGTTACTGTAGTGGGAACTCGGTGTACTCATTACTTTTGCTACCTCTTCCTGCATGTTTTCAAGTGGAACAGTGAAAATAGGTTTCCTGGTTTCTCTGTTGTGGTTCTCACGAACCAGCACTGGGTGGCAGTGCTCACATTGCCTGGTGTTGTGGAAGGCTACTAGCCAGAACTAATTTTTGTTGGAATTTTGCATCCAAAAAGCCACAGGCAAATTTTCTAGGCTTGTCCTCTTGTAGAGCCCAAGCATAAGGTAAGGTTTGACTCGCTGACATGTATAGAACTGCTTTGCCAAGACATCAGTGAAATGGGCAGCACAAATGACTATCTTTTAATATAACTTTGGTTATTTGAAAAGAGTTCAGGACTGTGGAAGGTACTCAGTTTGCAGCCCCAAAACTTCCCCTTGATAAGTGTAAGGGAGAGTCTTTTTACTGCTGCGTGTTCAAAGCTTCAGTCTTCCATGTGTTTTAAGGAGGATGAAAGCTCTCAAATTCTGAAATACTGTAGATAACCGTGGATCTGTCTCAGTCATTTCCATCAATACTACAAATAATTCCGTAGAATATAATCTGCCTTGCTCTCTCTGCAGGAACTGACTGCACTGGAGGAAAAAATTGAGCCGTTGAAGAAGGAAGTGAAGTCCTACCATGATTTACCTCCTGTAACTATTTATTCCACTGTTTTATTGTATTTGCCATCAGGTTAATTTTAGTGGACTTCAGAATGTAAAGGATTTTGTGATGGCTTTGGTGGACAGGTAGATGCCATACAGGTCTGTTAATGATGTAAACCAAAGACTTAATCTCTATTAATCAAAGCCAAGAAAATAAGTATACTTGTCAGGCAAACTGTTTTAACAAAGTAGACAGATTCACTGGCTCAATTAGTATTCAAGTGAATTAGCCAGAAATTGGACAAAGAAATATGGGAGAAAAGGTAATCCCCTAGTATAACCAACTTTTTGAGATTTGCCAGTACATTAGCTGTAACCGTCATCATCCGGCTGTCAATATGGTGGACACAACACATGGTGCAGAGTTTGGACCTCTGAACAGGATTTTAAGGATCCTGAAGAAATTGCCAAATGTAGGTTTTGTCCCCTAAATTGGCTGCTCCGTAGTTTTCTTTGGTTTCTCTTGAGGACGCCGGGTCCTCTGCTGTCTGAAAATGCAAGTTTCTCATCTCCCTCCTACCAACACTGAGGTCTTGCTCCTAGAAAAAAAAAGGCTGTGGGTAGAAGGGTGTGATTGCTGTTCTGTTTAATTGTCTTTCTCCAAGAGGCAGCTTTCCTCCTTCCCTCAGGTGTAACAGGACATTCAGATGGGATTAGGTTCTCCAGTTCCCTCCTCCAGCCTTGCTGTCAGTGGAGACAGGGACAGCCCCAGTGCCTCACTTCTGGTGCAGGCAGAAGGAGGGGAGGGAGGTTTATTCTTGCAGACTTACTGTGCTTTGGAAAATTCTTGGACAAATATGTTTAAAATCAAGTCCCTTGATTGGTAGGTTTGGAAAATTGCTTCAAATGAAGGAGTTTTTTAGATTTTAGGGTGTACCAGACTTTTGCAATAATTACCCAAACTAAACCATTACTAGGCTTTTAATGTCAGTACTTTCTGTGTGTGAAGTGCATACACAATACTGTATTAATTGTCCATTAATTCATTTGAGGCTCATCATTAGACTCTTGTGAAGGTGCAGGGACTCTTGTTTCCTGATGAAATACTGATTTTTATGCCATTTTCTCTCATTAGAGCATTGCCCTGGCACAAGTGATGGTTGAAGAAGCAAGAAACGAACTTGTAAGAGCTTTTTTATCTTTCCAGGAGCTACATATATTAATTGATTACAGATTTACCCGCCTTAGACTGTAGTCTTAATGTTCTCGTGGGGAAATTTGGTAAGGCAGAAGTTGTAGATACTGATAAGGGGAACTTGTGGGGTGATGTCTGAGCTGCAAAGTCAGTTTGGCACAGTGATACTAGCGGGGATTAGGTAGCTGTATTTCTCTGAATTTTGCTTATTGGAATGTTTATTCACTCAGTATAGGTCTCAGAAGCTTCCTTGCTCCTCTTGAGCTCTCAGAGGGCTCGAGGGCCCATAATTTAGTCAACAGCTGCCTTGTAGACTGCAATGGGGACCTTCCCCTATAAAACATAGTACCCATTTCCTCCATGCTTGTGTCATCTGCAGGTGTGGCTGTTAAACCAAACACCATAAAGGTGTTTGGAAAGATCATGTGTAGCTTTCCTGAGAGAGCCAGGCCACATTTGAGCCCCATAAAACCTGGTTTTGTTCCTTTGGGCTGCTACCTGCTTGCTTGTAAAGCACAAGTGGTAAGCCTTAAAACTGTGATCAGAAAATCACAGTGAGGTGAGAGCATTTTGCACATTTTCAGGTGAGGCTGCCGAGGCTGGTATGCCACTTGTTTTTGATTCAGGAGTACAAGCTCCCCTTACCATCCTGAGGCTGTCCTCAGGTCTGAATGCTCACCTCTGGGGAGGACCTGTGGGCTGGGAGGTGTCCCAAATCACACTGAGGCACAGAGTAAAGGCAGCTGAGCTTGTCCACCCCTTCCTTGGGAGATTTCCGTGTCTGCCCCTTGCAGTGACGAGTCCATCCAGCTCAGCACTGGGGTTAATCCATCACTGCTAACAGCCTGCCAGGGTTTGATCATTGCAGATGTGTTTGTTTACTAGCAGTGTGTGGAAACTGTCTCATGGTCCCTGATTCCAGTTGGTTTTCTCTCCCGCTAGAAAGCCTTGGATGAAGAGCTCTCAAGGCAGATCGAGGCTCTGCCTTTCGAGCTAACATAGCTCAGCAGACTGCAGTTCACCTGAAGTGGCCTGTGTGGAACATGATTTTCCTTCTGTTGCCTACTTTTCTTGCACTAGCAATGCATTTCGGAATTCTTACTGTACTTCGTCTCTTCTTTCTCTTGGCCTTGTGTTTGTAAACATCACCTGTTTTTCATTAAAGAACCTTCAAACTTGCTGTTGTCTTTATCAGTTATTTTTCCCTCTGTGATACACACTTGTAAAGCAGATAAATATCTCTAATGATAGTGCAGGCATAGCTTTAAGACAAAAAAAACCCTACAGTAAGACCTTTCTAGATCTGAAAACAGTATTTTTGCAGAACCACTGTGGGACATGATGATCTTGAAGTCAGATTGCCCTTAACAATTCTACCTCAAATGTCATCTTCCACGAGGGTTCCCCGAGCCCTCTTATTTCCATGCCATCAGCACACCAGCCCTCAATGCTTTCAGAAGTGTTTTGCACACTCCAGCTTTCAGAAGCTGCTTGGTACCAAAGGAAAAAATCAGAAAATCGGTGGGTATGGGAAAAGTGAAAGCTAGAAATAGTAGCAGCACCTGAGGACATTGAGTATGTCCTGTTTGTACTGGGAAACATCCAGGCAGGTAGTGGTGCTCTCGGTGACAATCTGTTTGCACTTGGAGTTGCAAGAGATTATGGCCGTGATTTAGCATGCTGTGCATGCCCTCAGGAGCTGTTGCTTCTCTGCAGACGATGATCTTCACTGATCTGCAGGAAGAGAGATTCAGAATTACACTGGTGTCAATAAAATACCTCTGTCCCTTCCTTTTGCTGTGATGGGGAAGAATTGAGGCAAGTTTGGAGAGCCATTGCCTGTGGGAATCTCCAGCCTCCTCTTTCATTTACCAGCCAGAGTTGCTGTTTGGTTCCAGGTGTTTAAATTGAGCTGTTAGAAAAGGATGGGTTGCCTTAGTTTTGTGGCTATTTATCTTCAATTCCTTCTGGGGTAGGAAATGAGGGCAAAAGCAAGCAGAAAATTCATGAGCTAAATTGGCTCAAGGGAAATTACCTCAGAAGTAACTGATGTGAAATTTGGAGCAGGCACCATTGTGCAGGGATGACTACAGGTACAGCTACTGCTTACAGATAAAACCCACCCAAAAGCCCTGGGAGTGGTGTTTGAACCTGGAAAGAGCAAGAACATAATCTCATTTTCCTTTTGCAAAAGGGGAAAGAAGTCGTCGTCTTGGAAGACATCAGAACAGGGCTGGGTAGTCATCAAAGAATTATGTAAAAAGAAAGCCAGTGTAAGGCATAGCTGGAGATCATAGCCTGGCAATTAAAGAATCCTAATTACTGGAAGCTCTTAAAAGCAGATTAGAAATTGTTTGCTTGAGTGTTTAAAATGTGAGGGAATGTTGATCACATTTTAGGATATAAAGAAGGGTTAGATGAAGGCTTGAGGGTGCTACCAGCCCTGCTTTTCAAATGACAGCCTCAGGCCTTTCTTGGCTAACATTAGGAGATCTCTTTTTACCTCACATGTGTAACCATGACTCCAGGCTTGGGAGGATTTCCTGGAGACTGTGGCACTTCCATAGCACCACCTCGTCATGTAGGGCTGCACCAGCTGTGAATTCTGGGGGCTGTTCTCCCCTCCCTGCACCCACGGAGCAGCTGCACTGTTCCCTGACTGCTGCTATTTCACAGCACGTGAAGAGCCTGAATCTAGAGAGCAGCAGGGCCAGGTTGTCTGGAGAGCAGCCCAAACACAGCCACTTGTTGCTTCCTAGCACTGGAAACTCAAGGAGAAAAAAAAATCCCCGGCAGCTGCATCCGAGCTCTGTGTCACAGCTGAGCCGTCCCCAGCGCAGGCAGTATAAATCAGCAGACAGTTGTCAGCTCTGACTGCTCAGCTCTTGATGGAAATTGGGAAAATTCAAATAAGTGAGATTTGTGGAGCCTTTTGGGAAGGTTTCTCAGCTCTTTGGTTTTGTGTGAGCAATGTGCCTTGTAGGAATGCTTTCTTGCTGTTGGTGTTCTGGGACAGACCAGCTTTTCCTGCATGGGGATGGGATGCCAGAGGAGGAACAGCTCGCTGAGGTCCTGCTGGGACAGGAGAACACCAGGCTGACTGAGAAAACCTCTGATTCTGGGCTTCCCCTTCTGCTCTGGCAGCTGTTGCGTGTTTCCACAGGGGTCACAGCGGGTGGCTGCCAGCTGGACCCTTGGATGTTGGAAAGTGTGGAATAATCACCAAACTGAGAGTGACACGAGGCTGGGGAGGCCTCTGCTGCTTCAGTGTTCCTGCAGAGCACATCAGCTGCTCCACTCAGCTCCCAGACCGAGTTTTGGAGACCCCTGCATTAACACCTGCAAGATAAGAGCAGGTGCAGGGCCAGAAGTGGAGCCAGGCTGAGCTGCAGGCCTTCCATTTTCCCAACAATGTGCAAAATATGTTTGTATTTTATTACTGCCTGCTCAATTCCTCTTCCTGGAAAAGATGAGGAATTCCACCTGAAAACAAACAAACAAACAAANGATAAATTAAAAGGATGAATGAGATGTGAAAAATGGGGGTCAGCCTCAAGTGAAAACTTGTATACATTTTACCACAAATTGACATACTGTTCTTACCAAGGCCAATATTCACGATAAGAAGTGCTTTAGAAAAAAAAATTATCTGCAAACTAGCAAAGTATTGTGGATCTATTTAAAAGAAAACATTTAAGTACAAAACCGAGAATAATTAAAGTAAAATGCTAGAGAAATGCAGAATCCATCAGGCAAATCTAGCGCTTCTAAGTTGACATATGTATCTTTTTGCTTAAAATGCATTGAATCAAAAGGTGTGGATGGAATATCTTTTGCTTGTATCTTTTGGCTAGTACTAAAGAAATACTCCATCTGTTGCAAACACTTCATTGTTCGTTTTCAGTCTTCCTTTGAGGGAAAGTATGCAAAAATCTTTCATTTATATAAATCCTTTGGTAGATATAGACTATTAAGATGGGAGTTTGATTAAAAATAGCTAAAACTGTTGAAAGTTTCAAGATTTATTTTAGAGGTAACTTGGTTGCATTTGGTACCATCTCCAGTAAAACACTCCAAATATCTTGATACTCAATGCTGTTTTGGGTACTTACAAGCAACATTTGATGTGTCAAATGATAATTATGTTAAAGAACTTTTAGATTACATTTAGAACTGAATAGGTCTTAGAAGTCTGGGAAAGGTTTTCTACTTCTAAGGTATTCTTTAACTTTTTAAAGTACAGGGTCAGCAGTGAACCATAGTGATGATGGTCTGTGTGACCTTGCAGGAAATCCTTCACTTTGCCTCCAAGTAGGCAGTTGCTGTTAGTAACTTCAAGCAGCTTTAGAAACATTTCTTATTTTGTTAAATGCTCACTTCACTGAAGAATTTCAGTACTGGGCTGAATGTATTTCTGCTTCTCCAATTCACAAATACTTCTCCTACAGAAAAACACCACATGTGAGTAAGCAGAGGCTTTACCAATGAGAGTGTGTTTAAAGAATTGTGGTTCCTTCTCTCTTTGCAGGTACCACCTGCATGGGAGGACACAGGGCCACCTCCCCCAGCCTTGAAGTCCTGCAGCATTGCACCATCCTGAACCATGTAAACTGTAGTAAAAAAAACCCCAGCAACTCCAAAAATTATGAACTAATCTAATTAATACTTTTTCTAGCCCCTTGATAACTATGCCTCTAATGCTAATTAAGCAGCTATGCTGGTTAATTAGATTATGTTGGCTGATAAAACCTAGCAGGAAATGTTTTATTTCTTTTCCTTCCCAAGGAGGTGCTGGTGGTACCTTGGGGATGGGTGAACACCATGGTGTTCTGGACACCTTTGGCCACTGGTGTGTCTGCAGAGGAGCCTGAGTGACCTCACAGAGGAGCAAGGGGACGACTTGGCTGGGTATCAGCAGCACACTTGTGATTTCAGAAGCTTAGAAAAATGGGTGTTGTTTCAATGTTGCTCAGAAGGTGAAGCTTCTGCATATTCCTTTACAGAGGATGCTTAGTAATATGCCTATGGATGCCACCAAGATGAGCTCTTGAAAAGTCATTCTTCAGTCTGGAGCTGGAGCTGGGGCTGGGAAAGAGAAGGGAGCAGGGACAGAGGAGTGTCCCCCTGCCAGCAGCTGGGTGACAGAAGCCAGCCTGGAGGCCCTTAAGAGCCAAAATGCTCCCACAACCAACTTTTATTTTGACAAGAGAATGTGGCTTCACATTCTGGAGTTGTGCTCCGGCACTGAGCTGTTTTCCTCCCATTGTCCTTCCTTGGGGAAGCGCCGAGACTCCCTTTGCTCAACCTCGTTTCTTCCTGGCAAAGGAGTTCTTGTCACTTCCTCGTGGGGTAGCTTATGCTGAAATCATTGCACTCTTGGCAGACACAGTCAAAGAGCGATAACCTGGAGCCAGAGGATCCTAGAAGAGGTGCGGGGCTGTACTCCCAAAATTCCTGGAGCTTGCATCACCTCCAGCCTTTCCTCTTCCCTTCCCTTTCAGCCCAATCTCTCTGAAAATTCAGAATGAGTCCCCTGGTATTTCCTCTAATCTGGCATTGAAAATCTAAGGCAATAAAGCTTTCACCACTTCCCTTAGGGAGACAATTTTCCAACCTGTGGTTCTCCATTCATAAGCTTTCCACACGGATTCTCAACTCAGACATGCCCTTCTGTGATTTCAACCCATTTAAACCATTAATGTGTTGCCAGCCTTCTCCCTTGATACCGCTTCTTTCAGACATTTACAGATCACTCGTGTGTCCCCGTTTAGTTTACTAATTCCGCGGTGCTTAAGACAGTCAGAAATCCTTCTCCTCTCTTTTGCAAAGCCCCCAGCCTGCCGATTCCTTCAGCCATGGAGCTCCTTGCCATGTATCACTCTTCTTGCAAATCCAAGGCAGATGCTCACCGCCCTCGCCTGTGTCCTTAAGCTTTCCTGTACTCGGTCCAAAACTGCACTGCCTGTTCCCGACTGCCGTGTCCCAACGCCTGTGAGCTGCGTGGTGTCCTTGGGGTGTCTTTCAGGAGCCGTGCCTCCAAAGCACATTGTTCCCTGTAAATTCTGGATTTTTTTCCTCCCCCAGAAGCAGCCAGCTGGGTGATGAAGGTTGGTGTCTCAGAGCGGGCTCTGGATCCGAGCTGCCAGCAGCCCAGCACGGGGAAGGTTTTATCTTTCCTCAAGAACGGATTTTGTTAGGGCGTACCTTCATGCTGACACCACAAATAATGCATTCACCTTCCTCGAATAGGATTTTTTTTTTTTTTCATATTTAGTGAGAAATACCTTGCAAAGCACTGGTTGAAAAAAAGAATTGTGGATTCCTGAGTGCGAAGTTCTGCTTCTAGCTGAATTTCTTCATCTCTCCTGATATGGTACGTTCTTATGAGGCGGCATGGTGTCTGGGTTTCCCCAGTCCACGAACAGGATTTTGGGGGCTGGTGTGGGTGGATTTCCCACACATTTCCATGCTACCAGCCCTAGGACTGAGTCTGTGCCACGAGCAGCTAGCTCTATGGTGAATGTTTAACTCTTGGATTTCCCAGGTGTTCGTAGCCCTGATCAGGACTGATGGACTGTATCGAAATGATTTCCTGCCACGTTTCCGAGTCGCAGGGAGGACACCTGCAGCTGAGCAGCACAAACCCCGGGTTGCAGAAACGCCAGGAGTGCGTTTAATGTTTAAAGCGTGCATTCCAATGTTTAACGAGAGCATTACAGTGTTTAAAGTGCGCATCACAATGTTCACAGAGGTCATTACAAGGTCGCTCTGATTGCACCCCACACTCCCCCTACCCAGCCCCCGGGGGTCTGATCTCCGTGGCTTCCAAACCCAAAATCCCGGGATTCTGTAGTCTCAGGGAGCGCAGGATCGCCAGGATCGGTGTCGAAGGGAGAACGTGCTCGGAGTGTGTGTGGGTCCTGGGGGATGTCTGTGACAATGACAGGGACAGTGTCAGTGACAAGGGACAGTGATAGGGACAGGGACACAGTGACTGTTACAGAGTGACAGGGACAGCGCCAGTGACAGGGAACACAGGGACAGTGAAACAGGGCTGGTGGCATAGGGATACACGGACAGTGACTCACGGACAGTAACTCGGGGCAAGGACTCAGGGCTGGTGACACAGGGACACCAGGACAGTGAACAGGGGCACAGGGACACAGGGA
>VYXG01007016.1:1047-22417 GCA_013397235.1 Lanius ludovicianus
GAACAGGGTCCCCAGGGAAGTGGTCACAGCACCAAACGTGACAAGAGTTCAAGAAGTTTGGACAATGCTCTCCGGCACGTGGTGTTACTCTTGGGAATGGTGCTATGTAGGGCCAGGAGATGGATTCAGTGATCCTTGTGGATGCCTTCCAACTCAGATTATTCTGTGAATCTGTGAAATGTTGCTTGTTATACTTCTCATAATGCCCTAAATATTGTCTGGAAGGTGATGGATATGACATAATTTGACATTGCACATTAACTTATGCTCTGTCTTGAACTATTAAAACTTTTAGGTGAAAAACACAGCCCAATATGAAGAAACCAAAATCATAATTTATTTTCTTTTTAGTTTGGCTTCTGCTTTTAAAGCATTTGATCTCTTCCTCTATTAGAGAGCCAAGAAATCCTTTATTGAACTCTCTGAAGCATATGGCTTTAATCACTGGAGTTTTTACCAGCAAGTCATGCCTCTTTTGAATGTTGTGGCTGGGAAATGAAACATTTCACTAGCTATTTTAACTGGGGAGTTGATATGTGAATAACTGAGGAGGATATACCATATCTGGGTATTATGTTTGCCTGTGAAAACAAGTAGTACATTGAAAGCAAACATTATAATTTTTCCTAATTATATATAATTTTCTAAGATTATCCACAGAGGCCAGAGGCTGATGCATCTTCTCAAATTGAGCAGTAACTTACTCTATAAGTACCCCCTCTGAAATGGCAGAAGGTGATTACCATGCAGCAATCTAAGCTAAGCTTAGGTGAGATGTGTGTCTTCATCCTTTAATGTCTGGATCTTATCTCTGATGTCCTTTTGTCAAAAGTTGGATTACATTAACATTACATCATCAGTGATTTTACTTTGACTACATATTTACTAACTGTTCAGTGCTCTGGATCTCTTCTTGCAGATAGTAGATCTACCCTTAACTTCAGGTGAACTAATACCTGGTTGAAAGTGTACACTCTCCTGGATTGCATGGCTTTCCAGCATTGTCATGATGACACTAATTCACCTGCACCTTCCAACTCTCATGTGCCAGGTCAAGCAAGATTTGACTCTGCCATTGCAGAATTTACAGGTTTTCCCCTAATATATGTGTCTAATACAAAGGTAGGATTGAATGGGATTCTTTCATATCTTGACCACAACAGAAGACAGGGACAAGGCATTAATAAATTTTCTATCAAGCAAAACTGACAGTTTTGACTTTGTCATAAAGTGTTTATACAAATTTTTCTGACAGAAAAATTGCACATTTCTTCAAAGCAACTGACAGCATAATCTTAGCTCGAAAGTATGCAAAACTGGAGATCAAACATTAGATCAGTCCAAATAGTCTGGGCTATGTCTGCCTCATTGCAGTCTGGCCCTCAACCACTACAAAATAATTGGGCACACAAACCCACTGTCAGTTTTCTCTGGGGTCTTGATGTTGCCTTGACAAGAACTGAAATAGTTCTTCAGGGGTTTATGTTATAAACCTCCTTGTTTTACTAGTTTAACTCATGGATAACTTGTGAAAATCTGGCAGTAACACTTTTTTTTTTTTCCACCAGCATGGGATGGGGCTGCTCAGAATAAGCTATACCTCTTTATTCCTAAATCCGCAGGTGGATGCATGCAGTTCAATCACTTGTAGTGCACCTTTAGAGAGCCTGGTGTTTTTGCAAGATCTCCAGATGCAAACCAGATTCAAAATATCACCTCCTAGGAGACCAGGAGGTGTGAGAGGAAAACTGATGGTGATAGTTCCTCTCATATGCTGTCTATTACCTGCAGGTAAATGTCAGCAGAGTATGTTTGTCCCACCTCCTCTGCAGTTATAGATAAGGTTTTACCCTCTTGAGTTAAACTGTTTTTTCACAGGAAAAAGCAGATAAGCATAATGGGAAAATCATCTAAAGACATAACTGAAAACTGGAGATTGCTTTCCTGCTATTCCCAGGAGGTGCACTGCAAAGGCACAGCCATTTACTTCAGCAGTAGTATACGACACGAGTGTGTAATGTCCTGTCTGCTGTTAAATGTTAACAAAGACTAAAGTAGGTTTAACTGCACACGTCACTTTCAACTACTGGAGATGCATCCACAACATCTTCTGCATATGTATGGAGCATTCCTAACCATCAGTATATGCAATTACAGCTCTAATTCAAGTAATATAAAATATAATCACAAAAATATGCCTTGTCTGCATCAGTGTGAGCAAAATCAGCGAGGAAGACAGGAGACAAACTGTCTGACTTGGCAGCTAAGGGAATTTCACATAGCTCTTGCAGTCCTTTCTGTTGGCTATGCTGAGAAGTTAGAAGCTCATCTTCATGGTTTTTCACACACATGCATTTCTTGGGGCCAAGAAATCCTTTATGCAGGTGCAGTGAGATGAGCACCACAAGCTGTCTCCTCCACTGCATTACAGATGCATTTTCAGTGCTGTTTCCATAAGTGATGGCTTTTCTTTCCTCTCAAAGAGAACTGTTATTAGTGGCAGATAATCTTTCTCATACATTCTGCTTTCTTTCTGTGGTTATGCTTAAGGTGTGATGATTAAAAAGAACTTGCATTATATCATTTGTGCTTCCTTACTTCACACCATTCAAGGAGTTCTCTGCTAATTTTAAATGCTTCTTTAAGGCAATGAATTTATCATTTGGCTGCACTTCTGCCACGCAAAGGAACTAACTCTAGACAAAGTTAGGAAGCTATCTGTTCTTTTAACAACAGAATACCATACTTCTTATCTGGTAATTCCAAATAAGAGAATTGTATTCCATGGCAAATTATTACAAGTGAGAGAAACAAAATTCACAGGTTTTTCCCTTCCTCATGCCTCCAAACCCATGTCAGAGTTTTAGCTTATTCTTTGCCAACATTTTTCTGTCAAAAATGTTAGCAATTCTCTCTTGCTTCCATCCAAATTTCTTCACTGTGCTCAAGATTGCTGGGACTGGGAGCTATTTTCTAAGCAACATTGCAATCTTACTCTCTTAGAATAGCTTTAATCTTAGGACTGGTCTATACTTAAGGTTTCTTTCCAAAATATATGCAGATTAAGGTTCTGAGGGCATTTTGATTGCTTCATAGTAGAAATTATGAACTTCATTGCACACTTGCAGTTATTTTATGGTACGAGAACTAACTATTAAATGGATTTTTCCCACAGAGCTAAATCTTAGAGAAAACACACACAAGATCTGAATCAACAGTAGTTCATCACTGTTGGTCACTAGAAACTATGTCAGTAGGTAGAAATTCCTTGTTAAATCAAGTACAGGACAGGTACTGATACTTGTATTGTATGACCTTGTAGTGATAGCTGAAGATGGCCAGCCTTCCAAGCCACCATCACTTCCCCCACAGCTGAAGCATGCAAAAACCATGTCAAGAGTACTGCTAGACTGGGCTAGTCTGAACCATTCCTGAAGGCCTGAGTTGAAGAGAGCTAATCCATCTCAGTGATGAAAACCTGTGCAATGGCTTTAATTGCTCTGCCTGCAACCACCAATGAAATTCTTCTTAAGTATTTTCCAAAATGCTGCCAGACTCTGCATCTAAAATGTGCACCTGAATTTTGGAGACTGAGGCTTTGACACTTACTCTCAGTACAGATGCAGCACAGTGCTTCTGGCATGGTCACGGACCAACCAGCACTCTCAGGGATGTCACCAGCAGGGGCTCCTTTTCCTTGGGGTATAAGTAAGAGTAACTTCCCTCCTACTACTACAAGTAGGGACATATTTGTCGTGTTTATATCTAAGTACAAAATATATCACAGTATGAAAGCTGAAAAAAGAGGAACCATTTGGAAAAGAAAAGCAAATTAGCAAAAGAGAATTGTGCCACTAGTTCTCTGACCAGCGGATTCATTCCAGTGAATAAAATTTCTATCAGATGCAGAAAAAGAGATTATGTGAGCTAGTATGCATAGGACAATTGCTATCAGAGAGATACATGACAAAGAAGTGGCACATACAGCACTCTCTGCAATAGTTTTTCTAAGACTGAAGATTTTGTTAAATAGAATATAAAATATTTTCTTAACTCTTAGAGATGAGCCCTCAAAACATGGTTAAAAGGGTAAGAAAGTTTCCCTACAGATGTTTTAAAATATAGCAAGCAGGCAATGCCTCAGCATTAGCATTTATTAAAGAAAAGTGCAAACACCAGATAAATGAGTGGTATTCTTCACCACTTAAGTTATGCCTTTTTCTTCCTGCTGCTATGTGACCTCTCCCAATCTGAACACCAGGATGCCACCAAGCTATTTAGTGGTTTAATAAATAAACATGGCAGCACTCTTGCTGGAAGATCTTTGTTCCTAGTCCGTGACTTTTTTTTTCTCTGTCCTTCTTTGAGGATTTTATTTTTCTGAATGACTTTCTATTAATCACAGGAATCACGGGTGACAAACTCTACTTTGTAGTGTAACATGGCATCTGTCTGCTGGCTCAGCTGGGCACTGCCAAGATATCAACACAAGGACATAGTCGGTCTTGCATTTGAAATTAAATGTCCTGCGTAGCTGAAAGAAAGCAGATGAGATACAGCAGGAATTTCTGTGATCCAAGTCAAGTGAAAATAGTAGCTCTAAATGATGATTCCTGATCTATGTGGTTTGAGCTGACCTGTTCCAGTCTAAGCACAGCAGGAGGCACTCTGGTGAACAGCAGACTGGCCAATAGACCTGGAATGCAAGCACCCTGAAGCAGGGAGAAAGGACCAATCTGGGAGCAGTAGTTTGTGGTTTTGGGACACGTATTCAATGTCCCTTGGCTTTGAAAAGGACTATAAATGTTCCCACAAGCAACCTTCTCAGTGAAAGAGAACCAACTGATCCATCTGCATGCAAGGAAACAGTTGATTTGGTCAAACAAAAATTACTATCTTGTGAGAAATGAAGAAAGCTTGGTTTAGTTTTCCTGGTGAATACCTTTCATTGCTTTATCTGCCTTTTCCTCTGAGAGGACAAATATTTGCTCCAAAATTTTTCTCTGATTCAGCTCCTCTTATGCTACAAACTGCTCCTTTACTGCACCAGTTTCTTTGACGAGAGGATATGGGCTGCTAGATTTTGAACGGATAGAGGTGCTCCAGTGCTAATGCGTGTATGGCATAGGTTTGGATTTGTTTCCTGACAGCTCAACAACACAGCAATGGAATTCATATGTTGAAAACACAGAGCACTCTGTTGCTAAAACAAATATCAAAACTAAGACCTGTAGTTCCTGGGTTTTCTAAGTGAGTTTGGGGTCACTGCAGAGAGTTCATTTACTTCAGTAGCTGAATTTCATCTTGTTTCCCTTCCCTGTCCAGCTTCTGTGGAAGCAGAGCAGAAACCCAAGGGGTTTGAGAGACTGAGACTGATGGAGTGAGGACCCTTGAGATGAGTGTAGTGCCCCTATGTCAAAGCTAGCCCAATAAGAGGTGCTTCCCCATGGTCACAGTGCTGACCATGAAGAACTGTGATTCAGGAACAGGCTGCTAAAATCTCACCTTGTCTGTTAAGAGCAATGAGTGGGTGTGAAAAGCAGTTTTTCAAATTCCCCATCAGTACCTTTATTTTTCATCCATATTATGCACATTCACTGACAAATACATCACCAGGAAATAATCTTACTGGACTTTTACTCAAATGTCATCCTTCCTGTCTTGACAACATGTGTTCTTTTCTCTGCTGGCCGATGCTGGTGAGAGCCCAAATTCCTTCTAATTATCTGCACCTTGATTTTCTCCCAAGTCTACATGGATATGTTTCTTAAGGAAAGACTGTTAGCTCAGCTTCATTCCTGTAGTATTATTTGGTCTTCTTTATTGCAAAACTCCTGTCATCCATCAAACCCTATTCACAGTTGAAATCAACAGCGAATAAAAGGAAACAAAGAGGTCAGCACAGTGCTGCACAGAAGTGGAGCTAGCATGCACAGAGAAGGATGGAAAGTCACTGAGCCCCAATAGTGCTGATAGAGCTGCCCTGCAGCTGTTCTGGTTGAGTTGCTTCATCATTGCTGTACAAACAATTACAAATGTAAAACTTTAGCTGTGTTAATGGCAGCAGGAACTGCTACAATCTAGGCCTTTAAAACATGTCCAGGGATGTGAACATGCTTGGATTTTTTTTTTTTTTTTTAATCCAGGGTGATTATGAAGCTGCTGTGTCCCTCATGTAAATCAGTTCTGAGGTCCATACTATAGTACATATGGCCTCTCACCAAAAACATTGTGTGGATGAAGTCTACTCATGATACTTATTTATTTTGTGAGATGTGTAGGAAATAAATAATTTTCTTATGCATGTTAATTTCTAGGCCTCAGACTTTCATGACTTTTTTTCTAGTTAGGTACATTTATTACCAATGTAATGTTCTCTTCTTAATCCTTCAAGTGTTGCCACATCAATGGGGAATAGGTCTTACAAGTGGACAACTTAAGACAACTCCACTGTCTTCCAAGGTTTGTGCAGAACACTAGAACGCTAGTTGTGGCACAAGTGTGAAATTAGGTAACCCACATCTCCACTGAGCATCCTAGTCAGCAGGCTTTCTTGGTGGGCATAGGCTGCACCTACATCAGCATTTCATCAGAGAGCAGTACCATGGTTTTTAGAGAACTCCTCTACTACATTTTGCAATTGATTCAGATGTGGAGTGATACACACTACAGGTGGTACTGTTGAGTCACATGCAAGAATGCATTTGGAGGAAACCAAACCCAAAACTCTGCTGAAGCATCACACAAAACACTTTTCAAACCCTGGTGTAAACACAAATATTTAAATCAAGTATTACTCCTTATGACAGTATGGTAACATTCACTCCAAGGAATTGGACTAAAAGTAGTCTTGACATCCAACTCTGGAAGTATTTATAATAAAGATTTAGGTATTTCAGCACCACCGGTTCCCATCCTCTGATCCAGTCCAACAACTACTAGGTAATGAGGAGGCATTCAAGGATAACATACAAAGGCTTCACAATTCCAAATATATTGTTGAAAAAGGTACACAATGGCTTGGGTACGAAGGGAAGTTTTAGTGAAATGGTATGAAAAGCCACATAGCTCTATTTCACATCTGATTTTAGATAGCGGGAGAGCATATAGATATCAGCAGACAGTCAAAGCCCCATTATGTTGTAGTGTTATATATAGATATATAAACAAGATAATATAGATATATAAACAAGATATATAGGTATAGATATAGGTATAGGTATAGATATAGGTAGATATAGATATAGATATAGATATAGATATAGATACAGATAGATATACAGACAAGAAGGATCCTTTTGGCCTGAGATTAGCATGAATAAAGTTATCAAAGAGAGTTGGAAGGAAAAAAAAATCAGAAAAAAAAGAACTCAGGGCAGAATAAACTACTTGATTTTTTCTGCAGCATCATTTCCAAAGCAGCAATGTTCTATGGGAATCCCATAGAGCATAGAGATGAATGCAAAGAAGGGATCAGCCCTGTGGTAAAGCCACAGGATTAGAGCTCTTCCTTCACAGATTTTTCAGAGTGTGGAGAACACAAGAAAAAAGGTCTCAATTCCATTACTACTCACATTGGCTTTAATCCAATTCTCAAACCTACCTGAGGGCTGCCTATTGGTGCTGTGGACTACAGGGACACCATAGCTCAGCAGGTAGCAAGAGGAAGGGCCAGCTCCAAAGAACCTGTGCTGGAAAAAGTTAAAAGCATTTTCAGGATTTTTATGGACACATAAGTTCCACTGGCACTTTTTAATATTCTTCTCCCAGAGCAAAAGAAGTCTAACTGAAGCTGCAACTAGCCAATATTGTCAGGAGAAAGGTCTGTAGTGAAAGCCCCTTAACTACAGCTCAAGCTAACAGTTAGCATGTGCCACTGTCTGCTGGAGCAACAAATATGCAAAGGGCATCTCTGAAGCACAGATCCTTTTTGCATAAGTAATCATAACACAATAGTGGCGTGTACACAAACAGTAGTGGGTTGAAGAGACACACTCAAGATCACAGACTCAAGTAACAGCAGAGGACATTAATGACTATCCTTGTATTGACCAAGGTCTGCAGAGCCATTTCAAAATGGATTATTACATGAGAGACCTATTTCAAACTTAGTGGGTATGCACTGTGTGTGGCAGCATAAGGAACATTATTCAATGTACTCCCAGAGTACCTGCAGCAGAGCTACTGGAGATGGTATCTTGCTCCTCTATAGAGGAGATTATGTAACGCCTATAATTTAATGTCACAATTTAGAAAATATTCACTGATTTAATCTGAGTCTAACCCAACATTATTTAATTATTGCCATTGCTACGGAAATTCCAAAAGCAACCAAGCAGCTGTCTGTGGCTAGCTACACTTAAGCAAGATTGTCCTTGAAGGTGAAATCAGCAGGTATGCTCTTACCTTCTCCAAGGCCTAAGTTTGATGTAGAAATAAACGTGGAGAGGTTCTCCCAGACAGGCAGCCCACTCCATGCCCTGCAAGCTGACGTGACCCAATAAGGTGTGACCTGACGTGACCCAATAAGGAGTGGTAA
The DNA here is from genome assembly GCA_013397235.1 of Lanius ludovicianus. NCBI lineage: Eukaryota > Metazoa > Chordata > Aves > Passeriformes > Laniidae > Lanius > Lanius ludovicianus. The sequence goes on from VYXG01007016.1 coordinate 9,587, forward strand.
CTGGGCCTGCATGATGAACAGCATTCTCTAATGACATACTTAGGGGTCTAGATGCTCTCAGTTACCCTGCCCTTAGGATGCACAGAAGTGATGAAAAGTCCTTTGGCTTCTCCCCAAGACAGGACAAGCTCATGCAGGGAATGGTGCGAGCGCAGGCACACCTTCAGCACAGCAACACAGGTGAGCACAGAGCAACCAGAGTCTAGGGAGATGCCTGGGGGTGACAAGGCTGGACGTGGCAATCAGGGCCATCCCACTGCCCCATCGGGAACTAGGGCAGCTCTGCACTGGGAACCACCCTAGGGACAGGGATAGCCACCGAGCGGTCTGAAATGTAGTATGTTCTTCCTGAGCCATGGAACACTTTGTCAACACAAAGCACCCATCGCATTTTCCCCCAGAAGTAGCTGCCTCTCTGCAGCACAGAGCTGTCTCCAGATGGCAAAGATATTTTTCAGTCATAGTTTTTATAGCCTTTCTGCTTTCTTTAACAACACTGACAAAACATTGGCTGGTGACAGAGCATGGTGGGTAGAAATGGATCCCATCAAAGCAGAGCAACCTCTCAGCCATGCATATTCTCCCATGGGCAATAAATGTCTTTGGTTTTGTAGGTGCAGGAGGATTGGCTGTGCTGCTGAGGGACCCACTGGGACCATGCTCCTGTGAAAGTTCTGAAGCCAAGGAGGGTACAGGGGTAAGTCTCCTCTCACCATGTCCCTGTGTGAGGTACAGGGATCTGCACTCTGCTCAAACATAATTCTTGATGGACCCTGTGCTCAGTGGAGTGCGTCACACCTTCAGCTGCAAGGAGGCTGTCATGCAGGGAGTAGTTTTGCACAGCAGACCCCATTGGTGTAAAATGCATTCACGTGGCTACCACAGGTCCTCTTTCTAAATATCTAGAAGTCTGGTGCAACAGCTAGGATTAGGAGGATTTTCAATGAAAGTGAATCTCTTGAAAAGTTTGCTTAAATAATCCTGGCAGTTCATGGAAGATGGTGTCAAACCAATGCTCTATCCTTCCTCACTGTCAGTCAATCTAACACACATCTTCCCTTGCATGTTCTATTCTCTTTTTCTCAGGCCCCCCTGCAAATATTGCTACCCTACCTCCTTCCATCTGCTGGGCAGCTTCCTGTGAGCAGCTCGTCAGCATGAGGAGGGCAAGGGTGTGAGCAGCATTGCACTTATCTGGTAGCCTGATGTAGTGGGGTGGCATGTGGAAACACGATATTTTGCTGGAAAAGCCATGACGGGAATACTCTTTTTTCTTTGTCGTTCTCACTGTGATCATGTGCAGCCATCTGTCTTTAACAGCAGCAAATTAAATTGTCAGTAAGATACAGAGAGTAGAAAGGCAGTGAATGGCAAGTGAATTCCTGCAGGGCCACAATACTCATCTTCACGGTCACTGATATTGCTGAGCCTGAGGAAGACAAAAACAACCATGTTAAAAACTAGAAGCGTCTCCAAAAATTTTACTATAGACAAGACTTTCTAAATAAAGATGCAAACTTGAGTATACATAGCCCATATTAATGCCTAAATTTATTTTAATCTTTCACATGTCTTTAAATTAAATTTAAACAGCAATCAAGGCTTTTAAATAGGTTCATATGAAACTGATGAAGTGTATTTCATACATCTGCTACAAAAGTAGAGTTATTGTTTGGGCTTTTTAAATTACAGTTAGTTAAATTTCGCCCAATAACTAACCCTTTCTTTAGAAAAGGATTTAAAGATAAAACACAGCAAATTTGTGTCTTCTTCTGGTCTATGAGTAAAAACTAGTGCGAGAAGCTCACATCAGCTACCTTTTAAGATTTTAAAGGCCACGGGGAATAATCAACTAAAGCCAGCATCTGCATAACTTTTGAATGAGGAAAATGGAAACACAAAATACATTTTGATTTTTCTTATAATATTTACTTCTGTCTTTTACTAGCTAAAAAAAAAAAAAATTATTTTCCCAAAATCCAAATTTCCTACAGGCTTTATTTTTTTATTTCCAATAGTGCTGATAAAATTCAAATGGTGCCAGAATAAGATGATGCTTTAAAAATACCAAAAAACTCAGACCTACTAATAAAGAATACAAATTGACTACATACAGTTAACAATTTAGAATGGACAACATAACACCACATTTCACACTCTTGGGTATCAAAAACGATGACCAAATTTAAGGTTAAATCTATAAAGCAGCAAGTCAACACATCCTCAGAGACATCGGACAATAAGAAACTACTTTTCATTAGAGAAATAATTTATAATACAAGCAATAAAATCAAGGTTCAAATTGATAGTGAGAAGAAGTCAAAATGAAACCTTCGTGTTATGGTTAAATCAGATATTTAAATCATTCTGGTTGCAGCTGGAGCATGGGCTTGCGCAGGCATTCCCGGACATTGTGTCCTGGTTGCTATCAGTGCTCTGCTCAATGCAGTATCACTTCATGGCAGTGTAATGTCACAAGCAGGACCTCTAGGGCTGCTGGGAAAGCTCTCAGCTGGAGTTTAAGCAGCCTGTAACTTTCTCTAGCTTACCTTAATGTCATACTTAAGGAAGAGGAGAAAAATGTTCAATGACTGTGGAATGCAATTTGTTTTAAAAACACAGTTCTTCCAATGCTTGGGACCACAACATCATGCAGAACAAAATCTGACTTAGTGTTGTTTCCTCTTTGGTTTTAGAAAAGAGGTCTCTTTTTTTTTTATAAAGACCCCCCGCTGAAGGAGGAGGTTTAATGACATAATTTTGGCTGACTCAGTGTTACTACTAATGTAGCGTGAGCAGAATCAGCAAAATGCCAGCACAGGAAAGTCAATAAAGTCCATGAGAGTATCCTAAGCCGCATGGAAAAAAGATTAAATTAGTCATAGCAAATGACAAAGAGCTGAAATTTTCTTTAATAAAGTGCTATCAATTTGTGGAAGGGATGACCTTGGTGTTTGATGCAAGGATTATATGGAGCAGTTGTTTACAAACTCTTCCAAGTTTGTGTTTGTTGAGAGAGATATCCAAAATGATTGTCCTTTCTATTGTTAATATGTCAAATGGGAAATGCTATTTTCATATAAGAAAACTATCAGTTCAAGATCAACTCCAAAAGTAACCTATGCAGACCTAGTTGCAGTATTGTTTCAATAATATTTTCAATTAATAGAAACAGGAAAGAGAAATACTCATATCTTAATTTTCAACAACCAACTTAATCCAAGGGGAGACCTGGGCCATCATAAAGTTCTCTTCTCTTTAACAAACAATTAACAAAGAAGTAACAAGCTACACTTAGGTCCTGACTGTGCTATTGACTGTATGGTTCAAGCCAAGGGCAATTTGTGTCGCTTTCAATAAAGTGTAGAAAATTCTTACATCAAATAGTCAATGACATTCATAAACAGTGAAGATAGGATACAGTAAACAAATACAACACTTGGAATACTCTCCGTGACCAGACAGGAAGTTTGTAGTCCTCCCTAAGAGCGACTCCATGTAACATGCTCTGAACTAGCCAAATTGGACCTATTGTTGAACAAGCCAAAGTTTGTGCATAGTCTTGGAGGGTTTTTATGTTTCTTCCTTCTTTTCTAAATAGCAAAATGCTGCCTCTTCATTGTTGCATTTAAAACACATCCTGTTATGCCTGCAGCTCTTTTAGAGTGCACGTTCAGAATACCGTGTACTTTATTACTGAGCCATTCTTGCAGCTTATACTCAAAAAGTGTGTGTGTGGGAGTAGCATAAACTGCAGCTGGTTGTCTTTATTTTTCCACCATCATTGCTGCTAACAAGGAATGTTAGGAACTGACTGGCAACAAGGAAGAAGATGTACATACACAACATTTGGTTTTTCTGCTATACGCCTGTACAGGAGATTGAGAGATCATCTTAGTGAACAACTTCTATTTTCAACAAAACCTTTAGGACCTTGAAAAAGATCAGCAGTAGGCTGAAACAATTTGTCTTGCAATAAAAAGAATGCTAATATTTTGGTGTCATATAGATTATCAGAAATATAGAACATAAATTTGCTTTTTCATTGGTGTTATGAAATATTTTATCACCAAATAATATAAGTGAGTCCAGAATTCTATGGAAAAAAATAACTAATTTCACTATGCCGCTGCTCAAAAACAAACAGACAAACAAAAATTCAAGCAGAATTCCTTCATCCTCCCTCTTGCCATGCTGCCAAAAATGTGTTGTGGATGAAAACCTTCCAGACAACTCAAAATGACAGAGGCTTTGATATTTTCATCACTCTGAATCAGTTTATAATGGAAATGCTTTTTCTGCACAGTACAAGTATCTGAAGATTGTGAGGCCAGACAGCAAAAATCCCTGGTCATCTTTCAAAGTGTAAGCCTGCATGGCCTGATATCCCCTTCTTCCTGGCTCTTCAGGCAGTTTCAGATATATCTGGCTGCTATGCCCACCATGAACAGGAACTGCTGAAATTCAGACACAGTGTGCAGCAAAACACCAAGGCAAGGTAGAAGCCAGCTTCAAAGAGAAAAACAGTTTATTTCCTGCAGCTGATTCTTTCCCCAGCTGGCTCCTGCCCACTATCCTCACTGCTTTCCCAGGCTGCACTCCCCATCCCTGGTCCTGTCCGAAGCTCACCTCATGCTGAAGTCAGCAGAGTTGAATTCATCTGAGTTACTGAACCGCATCTCACAGCACACAGCTAAGAGTTAATTTCCAGTCATTTCTGCTAATTGCTCTCGAGAGCATCTTTGTATCATCATGGAGGCAGGCAACACTGGTCAGAGAAACCAGAGATTCATCAGTCACTCAAAATGATCACACATTATATTTGATCCCTGGCATTGTAATTTTATTCTTGTGACTGCATGGAAACTGTCTAAGCAGAGTAACAACACTGTCAAGTGGTACCTGCGTAAAACATGCCCGCCTACCTCCATACCCAAGACAAATAAGATTGCCTGCTCCAACAGTGCGTTAGACATTGAAATGCACATCAGTTTTGTAGTGCAGAGCTGGATTTCCATACAGAATACTGTGTATATTTAATCAGCAGACCAATTACCAGCTTCTCATTTCGTCTTATTATAGCTAAATTTTACCTGATTGCACTTCTGATGATCTGAAAACTCAGTGAAGCTAAGACTTCAGCTTGTTGCAGGGACAGCCAGTCCTTCAGCTGGACATAGGTTTGGTCAATGGGCCTGTTCCCTTTCTAATTCAAGAAAAGGACACATTTTAGGAAACTGTGACACTGTTATTTGCGGGGAAAAAACACATTCTCTGTTACGATAAGTTCTTGTTTGAAACTATTATCCACTTCTTTGAAATATTATCCACTTGTCTCTGACTTTCTGAGAACCTTCAGGTAGTCTTGGTTTTCTCAGTCACTTCTGGTGTTGACATCCGCTCTGCAGCAGACAACACATTCCAACTGAAGGCATTTAACACCATTGCAATAGTGCTAGAAGGAATAAGCATTCAGCATTCTGTCTTTCCAGGGCTTGGTAAAGTGTGTTAAGAAGGTAGCTTAAGGCTGAAGATTAGCACTTCAACGTGCAAGACTCAGAAGTTTGAAAGGTATCAAGAATTTGCAGGACCATTCACCAAGACAGTAGAAATATAAAGGTGAGAATGTTAGGACTATGGCAAGAAGCTTCTGATATTCTGTGTAGTAGGGATTTCAGTCTCTGGAGGCTGACACAGTTCCCCATGTAGCAGTAAAGGCAGAAGGATTTCTCTTCTCTGTTATTGTCAGAGGACATCTGTGGTAATGCTCCAGGAAATGATGTCATGATAAAATGCGCCTTTCTGTATTTAGTTAATGTTTAGAACAGAAGTAAACACTATGTTGGCTTTGTCTAGTAATTAGTTGTACAGGATTTAAGAAAACTGACCTGTTTTGGAGGCTACTACTTGTGAGCTGAAAAAGCTAGGAACATTTCAATATGAGCAGGTAAAGTTTAAATGTTATTATTTTTAATAATTACAGAAGTACCTTGGTTGTCAGCTTTTGTTTCCTTTTGTTCTTTCTGGCTTAAAGTTTTGTGTAATGGCCTTTTCTGTTCATCACACTTGCTTGCCCCAGACACTAACAGTTCCTCCGTTCTTTCAAAATCCACCTTTCTCCACTTATTCATTATGAAGGTCTTTTTTTTTGCTATGACTGCAATCTATTCTAATCAGGCTTCTTTTCCAGTTTCTACTTTCTACATAAATTCATGCAGGTTTTTCAAAAACATACATTTCATTCTTTCTCTACCACTAGATTTCTTCACAAGATCCACACAGGCCTATTAAAAGCCTCTGATTACATTCTCTTCATATTTTTTCTCTGCTGCAAGTCCCAGGTTCCCACCCTGCTTAGTTTCTGCTAAAGCTTAGTTTCTGCTAATTGTTCCTCTTGTTTGCTGTCACTTTTACTTTACTCCACTCTCCTGTGTTGCTTATCTCCCTTATCAGACTATTTTTACGGGGGTGACTCTGGCCTCAGATTTTCCTGCAGGGGCAGGAGAGGTCTCTGCACATCAGCACCCATTATTGCTTGCATTTTGATAACATCATGGGCCAGATAAGAAATCACTATGTTGAATGAGATAAACTTACTAAAAGAAAGCCAGTCTCCAGTCCAGGTCTCAGTAAACACTTTGGATCCCTCTAAGAGCTATGGCATAAAAAATCTTTCAGCTCCTTCTTCCATCACAGATTTGATCATTAATGGCAACAAATTATTTCTGTGTTGTCTTTGCTTGAACCACTGGAATTTATAGTTATATTTATAACTCAGATTTTGCAACTACTACAAAGATGATTAATCAATGACATACATTATGTATAGGTGTTTATGTGTAGATACTTAAACATTTCTGGACTGTACATTTTGTGAATTTCCTACACAAACAATTTGATCAACTCTACAGGACTTTCTTTTAACTATAGAGCCTAATGTATTTAAGCTGTAGCGGGACAACACTGCTTTATTTTCTGCAGACAACTTTATTCTTTGTCTTGTCGTTTTTATTGTTCCACTGGTAGTGAATAAAAGCCTGCATCTGTTCCTCAGGAAGGACTTAATCCAAAGCTTATTGAATGTATTGGAAGAGTCTCCATTGGGCTTTGGATCAAGCTCTTTATTCAACAAACAAATGCTTTTTGTGAGAATATGCTATTCAAGTATTGTGTAGAAGAGTTACAGAGGTTCCCTATTTCTCTAATAATGACTGCTTTTTAAATCTTTTTTGCTATGCCCGTTCTGTTGCAGGAACAATATGCAACTGTACACAATTGTTGAAGTACTGTAGTCCATGTTTATCGTGCCCCACCCGTTGGTATAAAAGTGGAATATGTAATGCAAGTGGTGCTATATTTATATGGCTCTTCCTATGCAGACAGTAACTTGAAAAATATACAGAGATATACTTCCTGCCCCTGAGGATGATCAGGCTCAATCAGGCAAGCAGGACACGGGCAAGACATCTTTCAGGACTGCCTTGTGTTATTGATGAAACACACTTGAAAGAGGGGTTTGTAGAATAAAAGAGGGTTACTAGTCAATGGGATTTTTTTCCTATCCTTAGGAAAAGGAGCAGACTGAAAGGAGTCACAACAGGGGAAAGAAACAGGGGCTATTGTGGAAGAGAGTACAATGAGACAAAGATAAGGCAGGAGTAATCAAAGCAGAAACATTAGCTGGAGCAAGACTGTAAAGAACTTTAAGTGAAACTTTACAGGTCCAGATTCGAAATGAGTGCATTTTCCACAAGGAGGGAAATCCATGATTTGGTTATGCAGTGGCATTTCTTCAAGCTGCAATAAAATAGATTTTTTCCCCTACAATTTCCCAGGTACTGAATACTTCTCTGGATTTCTTGTGAATGGAACTAACAGTTCCCATGAACGAAAGAGAACATGATGCCAATGAAACTTGGCTGGTTTTTCAACTGCTGAACAGGGTAACCTCTTCACGTGGGTGTGAAGTTACTACTGGGTATTACCCCTGTGACAGAATTGCTTGCAGTAAAACACACTATATTGTGTGGTAAGCACTTGCAGGGTTGCACACGTAGTTTGTAAGCTGATGGTGACTCAGACAGTTTATGGAGCCAGTACTAAAACATTACTCACTCAAGGAGTCACACTTAAGCCAATGAGATTACTCATGTAGTGAGTGGCTGATAGAGATCTTGCCAAGCTATTCCACCGCATAATAGATGTGTGTAAATGAGCCTGTTAGTCAGGTGAATAACGTCAGAAAGGAATTTTTAAGTTCATTCTATGTATGAACTTCTTCTGTTTGAACTCCCTAACCACAGCTGAGGTCCTTTTACGTTCTGCCAACTCCCACTAACAGGCAGACCCTATCCTAAAATTCATCAACACATATAGACAAATAAGGAAAAGTGAGTTGCCTTCAGTCACATCACAAGTCAACAGCAAGGCCAGGAATAGAACAGGGATCTCCAGTCAGCTTTCTACCAGCAGATCCCTGCCTCTGTAATTCACAACATTTCATCCCTGCACTGAATATAAAGCATTTATGAATGTGACCTCCAAAATTCCTACTGCTCTTCTGCTGACTGACTGATGGATATCTGCATTCATTAGCTTTATAAATGCACAGAGAATACACTGAAGTACCATTTTCATCTCGCACACATTATTAAAAGCTGGTGCATTCCCTCTTCCAGCTCATCTGCATGTTTTCCTGCAGTTAGAGAAATAACCAGAACCACATGAAAAGGAAAATTAATCTAATCACAAAATTTCTGACAGCCAGTCTAAGACACTTAAAAATCTCCATTCCAAGCAAAACTCATTTTCCATATTCAGAAGAATTCAGTGTGAAGGCTACTATATCAAGCATCACCTTTCAGGAGTGCATTTCATTCAATACATGATATAGAAGTGCCTGACAGATTCAGCATCATTATCACAATATTTTCCTTCCTTTCTTTATTCTGCTTTGGTCTCAGGATCTTTTAGAGTTCACAGAGAACAAGAATAGTGTGCTGGGCTGTAAACAGCAGCCTGAAAAAAATTCCAAAAGGAAGAGGTATCCTCTTTGAATTATTCTCCATTTGAAGGTTCACTGCATAACAATAAAAAACTGTGCCTCACTGAAACCAGGCTCCCATATACTGATAGGTTCCCAAAGCAAAGACTCCGAATAATTCCTCTGTCTCCCGGATAAAGCAGGAGCAGCAGGTACTCATACAGTTTCGGTCTTTTCTCTTCCTATTTCTCTCTCCTTCAAACATCTTTGTCTTTGATTTCCTTATCTTTATCTCCCCATCCTGAGTCGCCTTGTGTCTCTTCCTCTTTTTAACTCCAGGCACGCTTTGTTGGCAATGGTTCCACCCTCTTTCTGCCCATGGAAGAGCACACATCTGTACAGAGGCAGATTGTAAACTAGGTCAGCTTATATGGCAGAGATAAAAAAGAGTAGGAATAAGAGCCTTTTTGTATAATTACAAGGTCTCAAATAAGCACATGCCCAGTTGTCAGAGGTGCTGAGCATCTGCCATTACCCCTGGCTTCGGTGGCACTAGTCCTCATGTCCACATGCAGCATACAAAGAAAAACATCCTCAGCTTTGCAGTCCCTTGCAAGCAGAAGTTCAGAGAGCAGCTCCTTGATTTTCTCCAAAACTCCTCACTAATCTCAGGATCTGTTTTTGTCAATTTTTCCAACATGTTCAGCACAGTCTTGGGATGTAAATTGGTCAGTCATTGGAGGAGAAATGAGGTGATACTGGGGATAATACTTTTTCAGTTCACAAGCACATAAAGCAGGTCTGAAATAAAATAACAAGTGAGGAACTGTCATGTGAGGGTTAAAAATAACTATTTTTCTTAACAAATATTTGGTTAATGAAGCTATCTTTATATTCTTCCTCCTTTCAGAGTTTTTAGGACAACACCAACTAATCTTGCAATTCATTATTTAAGTAAAGGTATTTTAATATTACAGTGAAAATAAGAGAAGGTTGCACTCTGGCAAAGATTAATTGCTCCTTCCCCCTAACTGAAGCTCTCCGTAATGCTGTAAAAACTATATAGAGCATTAACAAACTGCATCAGTCTCATTTGTGATATTGCTTTACCTAACAGAAGAAAATCTGTGCTGCAGTCACATGCATTGGTCCAATCTTGTATGAGTCCAGAAAGAAGGAAAGGGACAGAAGGTAATTGTTGGAATAAAAACACAGAGGGGTGTGAACCCAGGAAGAGGAGCTCTGAAATTCCCGCTTTGACAGTGTAGCACCATTGGTTTCCACTGGTTTTTCTCCACAGTCCAGTATTCCCAGGCTCCAAAACTTGGAGCTTTTAGAAAGCAGAAGCCTTGACAATGTTTATTTTAATTATGATTCTGAGGTCTGGAGGGGACCTTTCTGCATGGTTCTGGAGGTTTCCACAAGTAAAAACCACAAATTTATTTCCTTTCTGCCCTTCTGATAACTACCTTATTCTGGTTTTAATAGCTGAGGTTCCTGAAAAACAAATAAACATGGTCAGACCTGTGAAACATACAAAAAGGATGCAACTCCCATGCCCCTTTTCCTCTTTCCTCCACATCCCCATAGTGCCATTTGGGCAGCATGACTATCTATGGGACTACAGACTCTTACACCTGCACGGTAGGATGGTGGGCATGATCAGCATGTCCATGCACAGGTGCAGCTTTCCTTTGCTCCCTGCCTGTTCTCTGCAAATAGGCTGAATGAGGATGTACTGTGGTTCTATCACCTTATCCTAGAAGGACAAAGGCTAGGAGTCCTGTCTTTGGGCAGATAACTGCATTGCAGACATTCCTGGGGACATTCCTAGACAGCCCAGCTGAAACACCCCTGTTCAGAGCTGATGTCTCTTCCTCCTCTCTGTGCCCCATGCTAGAGTCAAGTAAAAAATGTTCATTAAAAAGCCCATCCTTGGTCCAGAGAATTTACAACAAAGTCTGAAAGAGAGAAAACAGATGGCTGCCAGTAGGAAGAATGGCAGAAAGTTCACTGTGTCAAAGACCTTGGTGCGGTTTTGTCCGTACCATACTCTTGTGCACTTTCAGACACATATATTTGCAAAGAGGGTTGTGGCCACATGTAGTTGATTATTAGGATAGCTTCTTACTTACATTAATAGCACCAGCTTACCAGTCTGCACTTATACATGTATGCCTCAGTTTCCTTATACCATAAGCTTTTACTATGAACCATTTTCATTATCACACAGCATTCAGGTAGCCTCTGTGTGAGCATCTGTGTCCTTGAGTTCTCAACAGAAAATGCAGCAGCTGAATTATCAATAGCAGCATGTAACCTCCCATTTAAAACATTAGTGACTGAAGAGTGGAGGGTAGAAAATTTGACACTGAACTTCAGTACAGACTGGAGAGTTAGAGGTTTGCAAACCCCATGCTAGTACTGTCCAAATACAGAGATGCTAATTGGGTTAGAACTAAAGGACACCTAATGCAATCTATCTGAGAAGAGTCAACATTGCTGCTGTAAAGTCCTGCCTTAAACAAACCTTTTGGTGGTCTCAGAAAAGGTCAACAAAAACGGTGGATAAGGGTGATCTAATTTCCGTATCAGACTGGTGTCTAAAACGTTCTTGACAAAGGCTTTTAAGGAGACTAAGCAGAGAAAACAACAAGAAGGAAAGCCCTGGTATAGCTCAGTAACTGCTTAGAAGACAAAACACAGGAATAAATCACCAGTTCTCACAATGGAGGGAGGTGCTGGATGGTGTAGAGTTCTGCAAGAGTCAATGTTGCAATGTGTGCTGTTCAGTGTGCTCATGCCTTATCGGGGATGGAGTCAAATAGAAAAGTTCATCACTGGTAGTCATTTGGCAGTAATAAGAGGAAACATTGTGAAGAACTATACCTGGACATTATGAGACTGAATGTGCAATACAAGAAATCCAGTCTAGGTGAATGTAAAATGGATAAATAGCCATTAAAAATGGTGGGCTCTGAGCTGGCACGAGCAAAATCTCAGGATTATGACAGGATATGCCATATAAACATCACGTCCTGTGGTTAAAAGATCCTCATGAAGTATTGTCAAGAAAAAACATAATTCTGCCACTGTATGAAGCCATGGTTTGATCACATCTTAAATCCCTTGTATTTCTTCAACTCAAATTTAGATATATTAGATCAGGGTCATGCTCAAGAGTGCATCAAAGATGGGAAGAAGTACAGAACAGTCTGTGGACAAAGGTCCTCCAGAGCAACCTACAGCTCTTTAGCCAGGAAATGTACGATGTCCAGTGAAAACAGCGGAGACCTACAAACCCATGAGCAGCACTATGGGAGGGTTAACTGTTCCCCATACTGAGCTCAAAGAAAGGATTACTTGTTCCTCATCTCGAGCATAGGAGCTGCGGGGATAATTAAGTTTGTATTGAAACCAAAAATAAAAGGCAGAGCTTCTTCATAGGAAGGATAGCAGACCAATCGGAATCTTTGCAAGCATATTTGGGTTCAAGACGATATTGAAGAAATCCAGGATAGTCGTACTGCCTATTAAAAAAATGAAAAAAGAAAAAAAAAAAGGCANGTACTGCAAATAAAAAAAAAAAAAAAAAAAAAAAAAAAAGGAAAAAAAAAAAAAAAAAGCCAAACCACACCAATAAAGCGGGAAAAGAAACAAAATCAAACCAAAACCAAACAAAAAGAAAACAGCCCGAAACCCGCGGTTTGGAAACCCCCGGAGCCGCCGGCGGAGTGGAGCTTCCCCCCTGCGCGCTCCTCGGAGGCGAGCCGCGGGGCCGCGTTTCTTCCCTTCTCGACGGGGCTCGGCCCGCCCGGGCCCGGCTCCCTCCCCTCCCGCCCGCCGCG